>JAACNH010000174.1:0-124316 GCA_019447015.1 Hymenochirus boettgeri | reverse complement strand
TGTAATGGACAGTACCACAGGGGGGAATAGTAATGGACTGTAATGGACAGTACCACAAGGACATTCGTAATGGACGTAATGCGACAGTGACCACAGGACTATAGTAATGGACTGTAATGACAGTACCACAGGACATAGAACGGACTGAAATGGACAGTACCACAGGGACATAGTAATGGACTGTAAGGACAGTACTACGAGGACATCGTAATGGAACTGTATATGGGACAGTACCAATAGGACGTAGTAATGGACTGTAATGGACAGTACCACTAGGCACATAGTAATGGAATGTATGGACGTTACCACAGGACATAGTAATTGGCTGAATGGACAGTACCACAAGGAATAGTAATGGTGTAATGGACAGTACCACATAGGAATAGTAATGGGATGTAAGGACAGTACACTAGGAAAGTTAATGGACTGTAAGGGCAATACTACGAGGACATAGGAATGGACGGTAATGGACAGTTAGCCGACGAGAAAATAGTAATGGACTGTAATGGACAGTACCACTATCGACATAGTTGGGACTTTGTAATGCGACAGTACACAGGGACGTAACATAGTATGGACTGTAATGGACCGACCCAACAAAAACAAATACCACGTAGGAACATAGTAATGGACTGTAATGGACAGTAGTAGGGGACATAGTTTGGACTGTAATGGACCAGGACCAAAGGGACATAGTCATGGCCTGTAAGGAAGTACCACACGGGGGGAATCGTAAGGACTGTTGCTAATGTGACAGTAACACAAGGGACATAGTAATGGACTGTAATGGGACAGTAGTACGGGAAATAGTGATGGACGGTAATGGGACAGTACAACAGGACAAGGAATGGAATTGTAAGGACAGTTTACCACAGGGACATAGTAATGGACTGTAATGGACAGTACCCCAACGGCCCTAGTAATGGACTGTAATGGACAGTTACCACTAGGACATAGTAATGGGACTGTTAAAGGACAGTACCACTAGGAAATGAGAATGGACTGTTAATGGGACGTACCACTAGGACATAGTAAGGATTTAGCTGGACAAGTAGACGAGGACATATAAGGGACTGTAATGGGACAGTTACCACTAGGGACATAGTAATGGCCTGTAATGGACAGTACCACACGGGACATAGTAATGGACGGTAATGGACTTAGTAACCACTAGGGACATAGTTAATGGACTGTACGGGACAGTACCACGAGGACATAGTAATGGATGTAAGGACAGTACCACGAGGACATAGAATGGGACTGTATGGACAGTAGTACGAGGACAATAGTAAGGACTGTAATGGGACAAGTACCACTAGGACATAGAAGGACTGTAATGACACAGTACCACAGGGGACATAGTAATGGACTGTCAATGGGACGTCCCATAGGAATAGTAATGGCGGAATGGACAGTACACTAGGAAATAGTTAATGGGACTGTAAATGGACAGACCACATAGGACATAGTAGTGAATGGACTGTTAATGGACGTACCACAGGGACCATCGAATGGATGTAAGGGACCGTACCACTAGGACATAGTATGGACTGTAATGGACAGTACATAGGACATAGATGGACTGTAATGGACAGTACCATAGGACATAGTAATGGACTGTAATGGACAGTACCACGAGGACACTAGTAATGGGACTGTAATGGACAGTACGACGAGGACATCGTTTAAGGATGTAATGGGGACAGTACTAAGAGGACATAGTAATGGACTGTAATGACAGTACCACTAGGTCCATAGGTAATGGAATCTGTATATGACAGTACACTAGGACATAGTAATGGACGGTAAGGACAGTATAAGAGGACATAGTAGTAATGGACTGAATGACAGTACTAAGAGGACATAGTCATGGAATGTAATGGACCGTACTAAGCGGACATAGTAATGGACTGTAAATGGACAGTAATAGGGACATAGTATGGACTGTAATGGACAGTACTAAGAGGACATAGAATGGACTGTAATGGACAGATAATAAGAGGACATAGAATGGACGGAATGGACAAGCTACTAAGCGGACCATAGTAAGGACTGTAAGGACAGTACTAGAGGACATAGTAATGGACGGTAAGGCAGTACCCTATGGTCCTCGTAAGGATGTAAGGACAGTACTAAGAGGACATAGTAAGGGAATGTAATGGACAGTACCACAAGGGGACATAGTAATGGACTGGACTGCCGACAGTACCACTAGGACATAGGTAATGGACTGTAATGGACAGTACCACTAGACATAGTAATGGACTGTAATGGACAGTACCACTAGGACATAGTTAATGGACAGTAATGGACAGTACTAAGAGGACATAGTAATGGACTGTAATGGACAGTACTAAGAGGACATAGTAATGGACAGTAATGGACAGTACCACTAGGACCCATGAATGGACTGTAAGGGACAGTACCACTAGGGACATAGTAATGGCCGGTATGGACAGTAGTACGAGGGACAAGTAATGGACTGTAATGGACAGTACTAACGAGACATAGTAATGGACTGTAATGGGACAGTACCACTAGGACATAGTAATGGACGTAAGGAACAAGTACTAAGAGGAAATGTAATGGACTGTAATGGACAGTACTAAGAGGACATAGAATGGACGTTTGTTACTGGACAGTACCACTAGAATAGTAATGGGACTGTAATGGACAGTATAGAGGACTAGTAATGACTGTAATGGACAGTTCTAAGAGGCCATAGTAATGGACAGTACCCTAGGAATAGTTATGGACTGTATGGACAGTACTAAGATGGACAGTAATGGACAGTACCATAGGGCATAGTTAGGGAACTGTAATGGACAGTACAAGAGGAATAGTAATGGACAGTACCACGAGGACATAGTAATGACTGTTATGACCGTATAAGGAGGACATAGTAATGGACCAGTACAACTAGGGACATAGTTAGGACTGTAATGGACAGTACATAAGAGGACATTAGTAATGGACAGTACCACTAGGACATAGTTATGGACTGTAATGGACAGTACTAAGAGGACATAGTAATGGACAGTACCACTATCAGCTACAAATTGTAATAATGAAGAAATAAAGTCAAAATAAAGATCCCACTAAGAATCATACTTGTCTTATAACAGATTAGTATCGTCCTTGGATAACTCGGGCAATTTCACCTTCATATCCTGCATTATCAAATAGAAGAGTTTTAGTCTAAAGTTCCCCTTTTATGTTAGTGAAAGGCGAGAAAGAGAAAACACTAGACTTGAGAATCTTTATCCAGGTTGAAATTGATACAGTTTAATTCTGATTGAGATGAAATCATTAATTCCTATTAGCTACTAGAGATAGTAATAGAGCATGGGATTGTTACCAAGTCTATTTCTCAGCTGTAGCTACTGGACATTGCCATTTGGTGGAAGGATCTGCACGGTAATAAGTTCACTCCAATACTATATAACGGTTAGACACACATTATAGGTAGGGTATAAAACGGTTTGATAGATGGACGTAGTTTTTATACAACCCTCAATACTTGTTTACTATGTACTGTTATACGAACATTATGGTTTAGGGTATAAGGTTGGACCTAGATGGACGTATGTCTTATGACCACCTCCTACTATGTCTGTTCACTAATAACCTCCCTTAGTGTTCAAAGTGTATGATGAACGATGCTTTTATCATACCCTACGTTACATTATGAGACAGCATGGTGTGTATAAAGGTCTGGACTAGATGGACGTAGTTTTATACAAACCTCCAATACTATTTACCTATGTAAACGTGATTCTACGAGCATGTCATGGGTAGTAAAGGTTGGACTAGATGGAACGTAGTGTCTTTATACAACCTCCCAAAATACTATGTTCCAGTGTAATTGTATACAACATTATGTGGGTTTGTCGGGTATAAAGGTTGGTCTAGGATGACTTATGTCGTTATACAACCTCCATACTATGTTGTACTATTATGTAACTGTTTATTAACAACATTATGGGTAGGTTATAAAGGTTGGACTAGATGGACGTAGTCCTTTATACAACCCCAATACTATGGTTACTATGTAATGTTTACGAGACATTGATGGTACGGGTAAAGGTTTTGGACTAGATGTGACGTTTATGTCTTTTATACAACCTTCACTATCTATTTAATATGTAAAACTGTTTATACAGACATTATGGTAGGGTTAAAGGTTGGACTAGATGGGACGTATGTCTTATACCAACCTCCAATACTATTTTATGGTCCAGTATACTGTTTTATACAGACATTATGGGTAGGTATGAAAGGGGTTGGAATAGATGGAGCGTATTGTCTTTCGTACAACTCCAATACATGTACGATTAACTGTTATACAGAACATTATGTTAGGGTATGAAAGGTTGTGACGCGATGGACGTATGTCTTTAACAACCTCCAATACTATGTTACTATGTAACTGATTTATACTAGAATAGGGGGTTAGGGTATAATAGGATTGGACTAATGGAGTGATGCTTTCTACACCTCCCATAACTATGTTACTATTAAACTGTTATCCAGAATTATGGTTAGTGGGTATAAAGGTTGGACAGATGGACGTATGTCTTTATCAACTCCGAATACTATTTACTGATTAATGTTTATACAGACATTATTGGGTAGGGTGGTACTAAAGGTTGGACTATACGACGTCATGTCTTTATACAACCTCCAATACTATGTTACTATGTAACTGTTATACAGACATATATGGGTAGTAGGTATAAAGGTTGGACTAGATGGGCGGGACGTATGCCTGTAATACAACCTCATTATGTTACTATGTAACTGTTCACCGACATTAGGGTAGGTATAAGGTTTGGACTAGATAGGACGTATGTCTTATACCCCTCCAATATCTATGTACTATGTTAACTGTTATACAGACATTAATGGGTTGTTTGGTATAAAGGTTGGGACTAGAGGACTATGTCTTTATAACACTCCAATACTATGGTACTATGTAACTGTTATAACAGACATTATGGTAGGGTATAGGTGGATAGATGGACGTTTGTCTTATACAACCTCCAATAGTACAATGTTCGTAACTGTTTCAGACAGTATGGGTAGCGTATAAAGTTGGACTAGATGGACGTAATGTCTTTAATCAACCTCCATTACTATGTTATAATGTACTGTATAAGCATTATGGGTAGGGGATAAAGGTGTGGACAGACTGGACGTATGTCTTATACAACCTACCAATACTATGTACTATTTGTAACCTGTTTATAAGACATATGGGTAAGGGTATAAAGGTTGGACTAGAGACGTAATGTCGTTTATACAACTCATTCCACGATAAAGACAGAGGTATACGGTGACTAGATACTTGTCTTCCCCAATAATTTACTGTACTTTATACAGACATTATGGGGTAGGGGATAAAGGTATTGGACTAACGTGCACGTATGTCTTTATACACCTCCAATCCTATGTTACTTAGTGTAACTGTTATAACAGACATTATGGGTTGGTAATAAGTTGGACTAGATGGACGTATGAGTTTATACAACCTCAATACTATGTTACTATGTCACACTGTTATACAACATTATGGGAGTGGTTATACAGGTTGGACTAGATGGACGTATGCTTTACCAACCTCCAATACTATGTTACTAAGTAACTGTTATACACACTATGGGAGTAGTGGTATAAAGTGGCACTAGATTACTATAGTCTTTATACAACCTCAATACTATGTTACTATGTAACTGTTATACAGACATTAGGGGTAGGGATATAAAGGTTGGACTAGATGACGTTAATGTCTTTATACAACCTCCATCATGTGACTATGTAACTTTATTAACAGACATTATGGGTAGGTATAGTGGATAGAGACGGTCTTGATACCAACTTGTTCTTAGTACTATACGACCTGGGTACAGGTAGGTTGTTTGAGTATGTCTATACACCAATACGAGTTACTATGTAAATTATACAGGACATTATGGAATAGGGTATAAAAGTGTTGACTGATGGACGTATGTTCTTATACAACCTCCCATCTACTTGTTACTATGTAACTGTTATAAACAACATTATAGGGTAGGGTATGTACAAGGTTGGACTAATGTGACGGTATGGTCATTTAATAACAACCTCCATACTATGATACTATGTAAACTGTTATACAGACCATATATGGGTAAAAGGTCCGTTTGGACTAGATGGACGTAGGTCTTTATACAACCTCCAATACTATGTCCTATCGTAAACTGTTATAAGAAAGTATGGGTAGGGATAAGTTGGACTAGATGGACGTGTGTCTTGTTAACAACTCCATACTATGTTATATGTAACTGTTAACCAGACATATGGGTATCGGTATAAAGGTTGGATAGATGTCGTATGTCTTGTATACAACCTCCAATCTATGTCACTATAATGTATACAGACATTATGGGTAGGTATAAAGGTGGACTAGATAGACGAGTGTCTTTATATAACAACTCCAATACTATGTTTACTATGTAAACTGTTATCAGACATTATGGGTGGGTATAAGTGTTGGACTAGATGATCGTTATGTCTTTATAACAACTCCAATACTATGTTACTATGTAACGTTATACAGACATTATGGTATATAGGTATAAAGGTTGGACTAGATGGACTATGTCTTATCACAACCTCAATACTATAGTTATATGTAACTGTTATACAAGAATTTGGGTAGGGTATAAAGGTTGGACTGATGGACGTAGTCTTTATACAACCTCCAATACTAGATGTTACATGTAACGTTATACAGACATTATGGGTAGGTATAAAGGTTGGAACTAGATGGACGTATGTCTTTATACAACACCTCCAATACTATGTTACTATGTAAATGTTATACAGACATTATGGGTAGGGTATAAAGGTTGACTAGATGGACGTATATGTCTTTATACAAACCTCCAATCTATGTCGTTAATGTAATGTTATACAGACATTATGGGTTAGGGTATAAAAGGTTGGACTGAGACGTATGTCTGTATAAATCTCCAATACTATGTTACTATTAACTGTTTTACAGACATTATGGGTAGGGGTATAAAGGTCCTAGGGGATTTTGGGGGGGTGGAACCCGTATGTCTTTATACAACCCAAAACTATGTTACTATGTAATGTTATAAGACATTATGGGTAGGGTATAAAGCGTTGGAGATACGATGGACGTATGTTTTATAAAACCTCCAATATATGTACTATGTAACTGTTATATCCAGGAATTATGGGTAGGGTAAAGGTTGGCCTAGATGGCGTATGTCTTTATACAACCTCCAATACTATGTTACTATGTAACTGTTTATACAGAATTATGGGTAGGGTATAAAGGTTGGACTAGATGGACGTCATGGTCTTTATACAACCTCCAATACTATGTTAGGTAACTGTTATACAGACATTATGGGTAGGGGTTATAGGTATAAAGTTGGATAGTGGAGTATGTCTTTATACAATACCTCCAATACTGATGTTACTGTGTAACTGGTATAGCAGAAATTATGGGTAGGTATAAGGTTGACTAGATTACGTAGTCTTTAGACAACTCCAATACTATGTTACTGTTGTAATGTTTTAAGACATTATGGGATAGGGTATAAGGTGGGAGATGGAAGTATTGTATTTATACAACATCCAATACTATGTTTACTATGTACTGATTTTATACAGAATACTGGGTTAGGGTATAAAGGGTGACTAGCTGGACGTAGTGTCTTTATACAACTTCCAATACTATGTACTATGTAACGTTATACAGACATTGAAGGTAGGGATAAAGGTTGGAAGAATGAAGTATGTCTTTATACAACCTCCAATACATATGTTACTATGTAACTGTATACAGACAGTATGGGGTTAGGGTAATATAAAGGTTGAACTCTAGATGGAGTATGTCTTTATCAACCTCCAATTACTATGTTTACTGGTAATCGTTATACCAACATTATGGGTAGGGCTATAAAGGTTTGGATAGATGGACGTATGTCGTTATACAACCATCACATAACTATGTCACTATGATAACTGTTATACAGACATTTGGGTAGGGTTAGGTGAAAGGTTGGACTAGATTGGACGTTCGTCTTTCTACACCTCCAATACTATGGTACTGTGTACTGTTATTACAGACATTAGGTAGGGTAGTAAAGTGGGACTGGATGGACGTATGTCTTTATTTACAACCTCCAATACTTGTACTAGGTGGTAAACTGTTATACAAGACATGTAGGGTAGGGTATAAAGGTTGGACTAGCATGACGTCTTGTCTTAACAACATCCAATACTAGGTTAAGTATGTAACTGTTCTTATACAGGACATTATGGGTAGGGATAAAGTTGGACTAGATGGACGTATGTCTTTATACAACTTCCATATACTATGTACTGTGTAACTGTTATACAGGCTTATTGGGTAGGGTTAATAATGGTTTGGGACTAGATGGACGTTATGTCTTATTACAAACCTCCAATTACTAGTGGTCTACTGTGTAACGTGTTATACAGAACATTAGGGTAGTGATAATAAGGTTGGACAGAGTACGTCATGGCTTATAACAACCTTCAATACTGATGTTACTATGTAGACGGTATACAGGACCATTATGGTGTAGGGCTATAAAGGTTGGAAAAACTAGATGGGACGTAGGTCTTTATACACCTCAATACGAGTACATGTAACTGTCTCATAGACATTATGGGTAGGAGGGTATAAGGTTGGACTAGATGGACGTAGTCTTATTACAACCTTCCAATACTAGTGATATGTAACTGTTATACAGACATTATGGTAGGGTAATAAAGGTTGGACTAATGGACGTATGTTTTGATACATCCTCCAATACTATGTTACTATGTAACTGTTTACATGACATATGGGATAAGTGTTATAAAGGTGGGACTAGATGGGACATGTCTCTGTTATAAACCTCCATACTATGTTAATGCGGTAACTGTATACAAACTATGGGTAGGGTGGGTATAAAGGTTGGGAGAGATGGACGCATGTCTTTATACAACCTCCCAAACTTTGTTTACTGTGTAACGTTATACAGGACATTATGGGTAAGGGTTTATAAAGGTTGGACTCTAGATGGACGTATGTCTATACAAACTCCAATATAGTTACTATGTAAATGTTAACAGACTTAATGGTAGTAGGGTTATAAAGGTTGGACTAGATGGAAATACGTATTCTTATACACACTCCATACTATGTTACTGTAAATGTGTATACAGAACATTATGGAGGGTCGGGTATAAAGGTTGGACTAGACTAGGATGTATGTCTTACACAACTCCAATATATGTTACTAGTGTAAACGTTATAAAGACATATGGGTAGGGTATATAAAGGTTGGCACTAGATGGGACGTATTGTCTTATACAACTCCACATACTATTTAATAGTAACTGTTATAAAGACATTATGGTAGGGTGTATAAGGGTGGGACTAGATGGACGTATGTTTATACATCCTCCAATCTATGTTCCTATGTAAAACTGTTATACAGTAATTATGGGTAGGGTTTATTAAAGGATGGACTAATGAGTATGTCTGTATAAAACCTCCATAATGATGTTACTTGTAACTGTTATACAAAATATGGTCAGGGTATAAAGGTTGGACTAGAGACGTATGTATTATACAACCTCAAATACTTGTTACTAGTAACGGTGATACAGGACATTATGGGTAGGGATAAGTGGAATGAGGTTGTTTTCACCCCAACATTTTACAGTAATGTCGACATTGTGTATTAGTGCGGACGTATTTGTCTTTATACAACCTCAATACTATGTTACTATGTAAACTGTTATACAGACCTATGGGTAGGTTAAAGGTTGGACTAGGATGGAGGTTGTCTTATACAACCTCCAATAATACTGTGTACTATGTAAACTGTTAGGACATTCTGGGTGATTATAAGGTTGGACAGATGGAACCGTATGTTTTATACAACCTCCAAGTACTATGTTACTATGTAATGTTATACAGACATTATGGGTTAGGTTATAAAGGTTGGACTAGATGGACGTATTGTCTTTACAACCCAATACTATGTTTACTATGGAACTGTTACGACATTATGGGTAGGGTTATAAAGGTTGGACTAGATGGACATATGTTTTATACAACCTCCAATACTATGTTACTATGAAACTGTTATACAGACATGATGGGTAGAGGGTATAAAGGTTGGACTAGATTGTACGTATGTCTTTATACAACTCTACAATACTATGTGTCTATGTAATAGTTATACAGACAATTGGGAGGGTATTAAAGGTGGACTAGATGGATGTAGGTCTTATACATAACCTTCCCAAACGATGTTACTATGGAACTGTTATGAAGAATTTTGGGTAGGGTAATAAAGGTTTGGACTAGATGGACATATGTCTTATCAACAGCTCCAATACTATATACTATTAAACTGTATACAGACGATTATGGGTAGGGATATAAAGGTTCGACTAGATGGACGTATGTCTTTACTACCAACCTCCAAGATACTATTTAAGCTATATAACTGTATACAGACATATGGGTAGGGTATTAAAGGTTCGACTAGATGGACGTAGTGTCTTATATCCAACCTCCAATATCTGGTTATATGTAACTGTTATTACAGACATTATGGGTTAGGGTATAGGGTAATGGATAGATGGAGTATGTCTTTATATAAACCTCCAACTATGTTACTATGTAAGCTTTAGAAGCAATTAGTGGTCAGTGTGTATAAGGTTGGACGAGATGGAAGTATGTCTTTATTACAGCCTCCAATACTATGTTACTATGTAACTTTATACAGAGAACTTTATGGTGGTCGGCGTTAAACGGTTGGATAGATGGACGTATTTGTCTTTATACATCCTCCAAATACTATGTCACTATGTAACTGTATAACAGACATTATGGGTAGGGTATAAGGTGGACTAGATGGACGTTCATGTTTTATCACCTCCAAATACTATGTTACTATGGAACTGTTTACAGACATTAGGGTAGGTTATAAAGGTGTGGACGAGATGGACGTATGTTTTATACACACCTCCAATACACATGTGTTACATGTAACTGTATACAGACATTATGGGTACGGGTATAAAGGTTGGACTAGATGGACGTATGTCTTGTAACTACAACCTCGCCACACTATAGTAACTATGTATACTTGTTATACAGACATTATGGGGGTAGGGTATAAAGGTTGGGACTAGATGGACGTATGTCTTTATACAACCTACAATACTATGTCAATACTGTAACGTTATAAAGAAATTAGGGTGGGTTTATAAAGGTGGACTAGATGGACGTATGTCTTCTACAACCTCCACTCCTATGTTACCTGTAAAGTTATAAATGACATTATGGGTTAGGGTATATAGAAATGGTTGGGACTAGAAGTGGACATAGTCTTTATACAGCCTCCAATACTATGGTACTATGGTAATGATCTAGTCAGACCTTAATGGGTAGGGTTAAAGGTCGACTAGTGTAGGGACGGATGTCGTTCATAAGCTCCAATACTATGTCACTATTCGGTTGTAATGTTATACGACATTTATGGGTAGGGTGGTTAGAAAGGTATGACTAGATGCGATGTATGTCTTTATACACCTCCAATACTTAGGTTACTATGTAACTGTATTATACAGACATTAGGGTAGGGTAAATAGCGGTATAAAGGTTGGACTAGATGGAGTCATGTATTTATACAACCTCCAATACCAGTTAATATGAACGTTTAGTACAGACAGTAGGGGTAGCGGTATAATGGTGGGACTAGAGGAGGTTAATTGTCATTATACAACCTCCAATACTATGAACATGTAAACTGGTATACAGGACATTATGTCGGGTATGAAGGTTGGACCTAGAGGTAGACGTATGTCTTTATACAACCTCCAATATATGTTTACTATGTAATGTTACCAGACAGTATGGGTATAGGTATAAGTTGGATAGATGGGACCGTATGTCTTATCAACCTTCCATACTTGTAATGGTAACTGTTATACAGGGACATTATGGGTAGGGTTAGGGTTTATAAAGGTCTTGGTGGACTAGATGGACAAGTGTCTTTATACAGCCTCCAACTATGTTACATTGTAACTGCTTATACAGACAGTATGGGTAGGGTTTATAATCTGGCTGGTGAGCTGGTTGGCAGGCTGTCTGGCTGGTGAGCTGGTTGGCAGGCTGTCTGGGTGGTGAGATGGTTGGCAGGCCGTCTGGGTTATCAGGCAATGTACTATGTGATGGCAGCTATTTTTAGAGACACTAATTAATAAAGGAACCAAATCACGTGACTAATTGGTGTTTGATTCTGTCCATATTATATCTCATTATATCTAAGTAGGTTATAATCTAAATAATAATCTGTAATATTTTAATGGGCCATGTGAATCCAGCAACAGTCATGTGGGGGGGGGGGGCAGTTTGAACCCAGAACCTTTGTAGGCAGGACATTCCTTGAACAGTGACATAGGTGTGGGAGCTGCCATGTGTAATACCTCTGCTTGGGAAGGATCGCTGTACAGACCCTTTAAATAAATAAATGCAATTAAATAGATCTGGAAATTCAGAATAAATATTGAGGAACGCACACACGTGTGTTTACACTGTTATTGTGACGTTGTACGTGCACGTTTCGGGGGTGCACCTGAGGAAGGGGGAACCCGACCCATTGCGCATGTACACCGTCACGGTAAAAGTATCAACACACGTGTGTGCGTTCCTCAATATTTATTCAGAGTGAGAGAGGATTCCTGTTCTGTGGTTAACAGTTCGGAGGACACGGCGAGAAACACGTCCGAAAATTTATATCCATTTTCCTATTTCTGCAATTTACTGATCCTTTACATGAAACCAAACGGAAAACAGCTGGAAAATAACCGCGTCACAGTGAAAGGATAAATTATTTAAACCTTAATGGTGGGGGGTTTACTTGCCCTTTAAAACCATGACCGTATTTCCATACAGAGTGCAAAGTACAATACATTGAGATGTTTAATTGGAAATCGATTTCCCTCAGAAGTTAACGTGAGTTTTATGGAAAACTGAAGTCACGAGCGCGCCATTAGGCAACTTTATCGCTAAACGTTAACTTTCCCTTGAACAGCGCTTCTTCACGTCATTCATTCATTGTTCATTGTTAATGTGTTGCATCTGATTGGCTGAGCTTGGTGGTGACCTATAATTAATTGGATATTGGCACCTTCTCTCGCCAAATTCCGATCATTCCAAATTTCCTTTCTGCAGCTCCGGGGATGTGCCAGGATTTGTGTTTCTCCATCTGATACCGTGGATGTTCTCTCCTCTCACGGCTTATGGCAAACACTGTGTCCCTTTCAGATAAAATAGCATGATCCATGACCCTTTCAGATAAAATAGCATGATCCATGTCCCTTTCAGATAAAATAGCATGATCCATGTCCCTTTCAGATTAATTAAAAATAGCATGATCCATGTCCCTTTCAGATAAAATAGCATGATCCATGACCCTTTCAGATAAAAATGAGCATGATCCATGACTCCCTTCAGATAAAATAGCATGATCCATGTCCCTTTCAGATAAAATAGCATGATCCATGTCCCTTTCAGATAAATAAAATAGCATGATCCATGTCCCTTTCAGATAAAATAGCATGATCCATGTCCCTTTCAGATAAAATAGCATGATCCATGTCCCTTTCAGAATAAAAAATAGCATGATCCATGACCCTTTCAGAGAAAATAGCATGATCCATGACCCTTCAGATAAAATAGCATGATCCCGTCTTTCAGATAAAATAGCATGATCCTGTCCTTTCAGATTAAAATAGCATGATCCTGTCCCTTTCAGATAAAATAGCATGATCCATGTCCCTTTCAGATAAAAATAGCTGATCCGTGTCCTTCTATAAAATAGCATGATCCGTGTCCCTTTCATATAAAATAGCATGATCCGTGGCCTTTCAGATAAAATAGCATGATCCATGTCCCTTTCAGATAAAATAGCATGATCCATGTCCCTTTCAGATAAAATAGCATGATCCATGACCCTTTCAGATAAAATACTTCCCATTCTTCTTCTTTCACCCCTTTTCCCATTCTTCTTTTATCTTTCCCATTCTGCTTTCTCGCCTGCTTTCTCGCCTGCTTTCTCTCTCAGTGTAAGCGTGGGATGAAACTTACTTCCTCGTACCTTAGGGCCGGATGGACACTCCCCCAGCCTCTTCGCCACTCCGTACATGACAGACACCCAATCAACATGGAAACCAGGCTCACCAGCAAGGTAAGAATAAACCATCAACAGGTATTGGCCCAGATGCAGCCAAGCTCTGATAGCTTTAAATAGATTAAAAACAACCACAACCCACCTCAAAAGAAAAAAATAAAGTAATACTCACATATCCCAATGCTACTTGTAGGAGATATCCTGGTAGGTCTCAGCTGTCCCTCCATCTCTTTTCTGAGCTTTCACACATGCTCACTTACCTCAGGAGAGAAAGCTCCAGGGATGCTATGTAGTCATTGTCCATTACTTCTTCCATCCCAGACATGACTGCAAAGTAGACTCAGAAAAGCCGTGAGCTGCAAAGTAGAGCAGAGATCATGCAGCATAACTCTACCAGCAGTATTTAGGTTCTATCTTGGGGTGGATGTGCCCTTTAACCAGTCAGAGACCAATTCTTTCTCTGAACGTGACATTGGAGGGGAATTCTGTAGATAGTCTGGGCAATGTTCATTAGGTACTGGGTTGGGCTTTTAGGATTTTGATGTTCGTGATGTTTCACTACAAAGCAATTCGACAGACGATTGGTCCAGTTTCATTTCTAGGAAAGTTCTTGCTCTAGATAGAGCATCGTAACTATATTACACAGTGTTACCGGTATTAGTCTAGTAAACGGATATAAAATAGTGCAAAATGTCAAGGTACTTTGTAGGGATTAGTTGTTTAGAAACACGAGAGCCTTAAAGTTTTATAGCCTGGAGAGCACAAGGCTCTGGTGCCTGAAGCATCATCACATTAACAGGTTCCTCTAGGCTAGTCTTTGGGCTTTGACTTAACTGCCAGTCTTATGGTAAGCATGGGAAATAGAAGGTGATGATCTGGTAATTCCAGAGGCTCAAAGCTAATGACTTGTAGACTGATTAAGGGTTTTGGAGGTTTGAGATGTTAGTGCCTAGTAATGTCCCTTCTCCTACCCCAAATGCACCATCGGGACATCTCACCCAAACCCTGGTTACCTCTCAGCATATGGAACACCCAAGAATTTCCCATTTTTTGTCCTGGAATTTTAATACTTTTATAGATTAAATGTACAGAGAAACGCAGTCGAGAGATTGATGGGTAAGGCTGAGCTATATAATGAGGCCCGGTCATGGTGTGATTGGCTCTTTGGCTTTCAGAATGAGACACGGACTCATTTCAGTTCACTGGTGGCATTTCTGGTCCTCTCAGTCTTTCATTATTTAACAAGCTTTCAGCATGTTTACGGCGCAGATGGTCTATCGATCGCAGACACTAACCCTGCGTTTAAACCTTCTCGATCATTTAAAAGCCTTTAATAATTCAACATGAAATTTAAGGGGCAGGGTTTGGTTTCTGAGAGCGGCAGGGCAATGTGCCCAGGATTAGATACCATCGATAAGTACTGACAATCTTACACTGGACATACACGGATTTCTTACCCAATCAATTTACAATATCACAAGCCATGATCTCGTCAGTAGGTAAATTCACTTCTACACTCAATGTTACAATCAATTGAGTTCAAGGTGATTGATGTTGAATCAGTACAAGGTTGGAGCAGTGTTTGGCCATTATTAGGCTTTCTACACACATTTAACAATAGAATTTGTAGCGCTGTAAGGAGAGTTACCGAATGATAAAGACAGACTGCTTGGCAGTAGGAGAGCAGCCTGTTCTGTACGGTGGGGAGAAGGGGGGAGCGAATGTTTTGCAGAAACCATCATAAAGCTATTGGTTAGAAAATGTTGGCAGTTGCCTCCATATATCTACCACGTGTACAGAGCCTAATGAAGAATAAATATCATTAGAATGATACAGACCGGCCTGTAGCTGCCGAGTACTGGTCAGTAAACCAACTGGGATTGTCAGAGGGTTGTGTGAGTTGTAGTTCGGTAGGAATCGAACATCGACACCCAAAAAAAATCCAATATTTTGGGCAGATCGACCGATACCCTGAAATGATGGTCGGTCTGCCAAAATATTGTATAGTGTGTACCCAGCTTAACTTGGCTCAGTCACCCTAGATCCCTGGTAGGCACGTGCCTGGCATTGCTTCCTGGGAATTGTAGTCTAGGAACAGATTCCTGATTGGCCTACAACTGGAGTTCAACTGTGTTGTGGAATTTGTGAATAGTTTGTGTCCTAAAAGGAAATTGGAAATCCTGGAGACACATCACCATTGTACGGACGGCAGTGAAATTACACAACTAGACACAAACATTCCAACATTGCTCAATGCAGTGATCACTTTCCATTACGTCCCTTTCACTGCTCTGGGCGTGGCGTCTTAAAGGGGAGGTAGGGTGTGTAGAGATGTCCGACCTTTCTACACGTTTATACACCTGGGAGAACCAGAAACAGACACCCTGTGATTACTGTAGATAGTTCCACTGATTGTACCATGTATGGCAATTAGTTCAACCATAGAAACTGGGACAAAAGGTTCGTACACGCGCTCTATTTACAAGAGAGGAACGACCCCGACGGCCAATTGATACACACGACGAAGGGCTTTTCATCCGTGTGTGTGCGTTCGGTCCGGGGTCCTTCGTTCGTCTTCCCGATTACATTTTTTTGTCTATAGAACGATCGATATCGCTGATTGGTCTTTCACCCAGAAAAATGTCCTCGATAATCCTATCAAATTCTTCCAATTGGTCGGAATATCGATGACGTGTGTTGGGGCCTTTAGTGAACATTAGTGTTGTCATGGTCACTACATTTCTAGGCCACACATGTGATCTCTCTTTAACTACGCATTAGGTATCCAATCTGCCCCCAATACAATTTCCATTCTGCCCCCATACATTATCCAATCTGCCCCATTACAATATCAAATCTGCCCCCTATAATATCCAATCTATCCAATACAATATCCAATCTCCAATATACCCCCATATAATATCCAATCTATCCATAAATATCCATCTCCAATCTGCCCCATATAAATCCAATCTGCCCCCCATATATTATCCATTCTGTCCCATCCAATTTGCCCCATACATTATCCAATCTGCCCCATAACATTATACAATCTGCCCCCCATACATTATACAATCTTCCCCATCCATTATACATCTGCCCCCATACATTATACAATCTGCCCTTAATGTATACAGTCTGCCCCATACATTAAACATCTGCCCTATACATTATACAGTCTGCCCTACATTATACAGTCTGCTCCATCCATTATACAGTCTGTCCCATACATTGTACAATCTGCCTATACATTATACAGTCTGCCCCATACAATACAATCTGCCCTATACATTATACAGTCTGCCCCATACATTATACAGTCGCCCATACATATTACAGTCTGCCCCATACATTATCACAGTCTGCCACTTACATTTTATACAGTCTGCTCCATCCATTATACAGTCTGTCCCATACATATTACAATCTGCCCCATACATTATACAATCTGCCCCATACATTATACAGTCTGCCACATAAATTATACAGTCTGCTCCATCCATTATACAGTCTGCCCCATACATATACAGTCTGCCCCATACATTATACAGTCTGTCCCATACATTATACAATCTGCCCCATACATTATACAATCTGCCCCATAAATTATACAGTCTGCTCCATCCATATACAGTTTGCCCCATACATTTACATCTCCATACATTATACAATCTGCCCCATACATATACAGTCTGTCCCATCCATTATACAGTCTGCCCCATACATTATACAGTCTGTCCCATCCATTATACAGTCTGCCCCATACATTATACATCTGCCCCATACATAACAGTCTGCCCCATACATTATACGTCTGTCCCATACATTATACAGTCGGTTCCATACATTATACAGCCTGTCCCATCCATTAACAGCCTGCCCCCATCCATTATACAGTCTGCCCCATACATTATACAATCTGACCCCAACATATACCAGTCTGCCCATTATTACAGTCTGCCCAACATTATACAGTCTGCCCCATACATTATAACAATCTGACCCCATACTTATACTATGCCCCATCTTATACAGTCTGCCCATACATTATACATCTGCCCCATACATTATACAGTCTGCTCCATCCATTATACAGTCTGCCCCATACATTATTCAATCTGCCCCATAAATTATACAGTCTGCGCCACCATTATACAGTCTGCCCCATACATTATACAGTCTGCCCATACATTATAACAGTCTGCCCCATACATTATACAATCTGCCACATACATTATACAATCTCCCCATACATATACAGTCTGCCCCATACATTATACAATCTGCCCCATACATTATACAATCTGCCCCATAACATTATTACAGTCTGCTCCATCCATTATACAGTCTGCCCCATACATTATACAATCTCCCCATACATTATACAATTGCCCCATACATTATACAATTCTCCCATACATTATACAATCTGCCCATACATTATACAGTCTGCCCCATACATTATACAATCTGCCCCATACATTATACAATTCTCCCCATACATTATACAGTCGCCCCATACATTATACAACTGCCCATACATTATACAATCTGCCCCATACATTATACAGTCTGCCCCCATACATTATCAGTCTGTCCCATACAATTACAGTCTGTCCTACATTATCACGTACTCATATACGCCTGCCCCATCCATTATACAGTCTGCCCCATACATTATACAATCTGCCCCATACATATACAGTCTGCCCCATAAATTATACAGTCTTGCCCATACATTAAGTCTGCCCCATACATTATTACAATTGCCCATACATTATACATCTGCCCCATACATTATACCCTGATTTGTCCTACATTATACAATCTGCCCCATACATTATACAGTCTGCTCCATTATTATACAGTCTGCCCCATACATTATTCAATCTGCCCCATAAAATATACAGTCTGCTCCATCATTATACAGTTCGCCCATACATTATACAGTCTGCCCATACATTATACAGTCTGCCCCATATTATACAATCTCCCCATACATTATACAGTCTTGCCCCATACATTATACAATCTGCCCCATACATTATACAATCTGCCCCATAAATTATACAGTCTGCTCCACCATTATACAGTCTGCCCCATACATATACAATCTCCCCATACATTATACAATCTGCCCCATACATTATACAATCTCCCCATACATTATACAATCTGCCCCATAAATTATACAATCTGCCCCATACATTATACAGTCTGCCCCATACATTATACAATTCCCCATACATTATACAGTCTGCCCCATACATTATACAGTCTGCTCCATCCATTATACAGTCTGCCCCATACATTATACAGTCTGCCCCATACATTATACAGTCTCCCCATACATTATACAGTCTGCCCCATACATTATACAATCTCCCCATACATTATACAATCTGCCCCATACATTATACAGTCTGCCCCATACATTATACAATCTCCCATACATATACAGTTGCCCCCCATACATTATACAATCTGCCCCATACATTTATAAATCGTCCCATACATTATACAATCTGCCCCATAAATTATACAGTCTTGCTCCATCCATTATAAGTCTGCCCCATCCATTAACAATCTGCCCCATCCATATACATCTACCCATACTTATACAGTGCCCATACATTATACAATCTGCCCCATACATTATACACTCTGCCACATACATTATACAATCTGCCCCATACATTATACAATCTGCCCCATACATTATACAGTCTGTCCCATACATTATACAGTCTGCTCCATCCATTATACAGTCTCCCATACATTATACAATCTTCCCCATACATTATACAATCTGCCCCATACATTATACAGTCTGCCCCATAATTATACAGTCTGCTCCATCCATTATACAGTCTGCCCCCTACATTATACCAATCTGCCCCATACATTATACAGTCTGCCCCATACATTATACAGTCTGCTCCATCCATTATACAGTCTGCCCCATCCATTATACAGTCTGCCCATACATTATACAATCTGCCCCCATACATTATACAGTCTGCCCCATACATTATACAATCTGCCCCATACATTACAATCTGCCCCATACATTACAATCTGCCCCATACATTATACAGTCTGCCCCATACATTATACAGTCTGCCCATCATTTTACACTGCCCCATACATAACAATCTGCCACATACATTATACAGTCTGCCCCATACATTATACAGTCTGCTCCACCATTATACAGTCTGCCATCCATTCTATACAGTCTGTCCCATACATATACAATCTGCCCCATAATATACAGTCTGATCCATCCATTATACATGTTGCCCATACATTATACATAGCCCCATACATTATACAATATGCCCCATACATTATACAGTCTGACCCCATACATTATACAATCTGCCCCATACATTATACAATCTGTCCCATACATTATACAGTCTGCCCCATACATTATACAATATTGCCCATACATTATACAGTCTGACCCATACATTATACAATCTGCCCCATACATTATACAGTCTGCCCCATAAATTATACAGTCTGCTCCATCATTATTACAGTCTGCCCCATACATTATACAATCTGCCCATACATTATACAGTCTGCCCCAACATTACAGTTCGTCCATCCATTATTACATTGCCCCATCATTATACAGTCTGCCCATACATTATACATCTGCCCCATACTTTACAGTCTGGTCCATCCATTATACAGTCTGCCCCTACATTATACAATCTGCCCCATACTTATACCATATGCCCAACTTATACAGTCTGACCCCATACATTATCCAATCTGCCCCTACATTATACAATCTGTCCCATACATTATACATCTGCCCTACATATTCATCTCACAATTATACAGTCTGCCCCATACATTATACAGTCTGACCCCATACATTATACAATCTGCCCCACATTTATACAGTCTGACCCCCCATCCATTATACGTGCCTCATACATTATACAGTCTGCCATAATTTACAGTCTTGCCCCATACATTATACAGTCTGCCCCATCATTATACAGTATGCCCCATACATTATACAGTTTTGCCCATACATTATACAATCTGCCCATACATTATTTACAGTCTGCCCCATACATATACAATATTGCCCCATACATATCAACTCCCCATTACATTATACAATCTGCCCATACATATACAATCTGCCCCATTAAATTATCAGTCTGCTCCATCCATTATACAGTCTGCCCATACATTATACAATCTCCCCATACATTATACAATCTGCCCCATACATTGATACAACTGCCCCATACATATACAATCTGCCCCATACATTATACAATCTGCCCCATACATTATACAATCTGCCCCATACTATACAATCTCCCCATACATTATACAGTCTGCCCCATACATTATACAATCTGCCCCCTATATATTACAATCTGCCCCATACTTATATACATATGCCCCATACATTATACAGTCTGACCCATACATTATACAAATCTCCCCATACATTATACAGTGCCCCATCCATTATACAGTCTGCCCCATCCATTATACAGTCTGCCCCATCCATTATACAGTATGCCCATCCATTATACAGTCTGCCCCATACATTATACAGTCTGCCCCATACCATTATACAATCTCCCCATACATTATACAGTCTGCCCCATACATTATACAATCTGCCCATACATTATACAATCTGTCCCATACATGATACAGTCTGCCCATACATTATACAGTCTGCCCATCCATTATACAATCTGCCCCATCCATTATTATACAATCTGACCCCATACATTATACAGTCTGCCCCCTACATTATACAATCTGCCCATACATATACAATCCCATCTATACACTCTGCCAATACATTATACAATCTGCCCCATACATTATACAATCTGCCCCATACATTATACAGTCTGCCCCATACATTATACAGTCTGCTCCATCCATTATACAGTCTGCCCCATACATTATACAATCTGCCCCATACATTATACAATCTGCCCATACATTATACAGTCTGCTCCACCATTATACAGTCTGCCCATACATTATACAGTCTGCCCATACATATACAGTCTGGCCCATACATTATACAGTCTGCCCATCCATTATACAGTCGACCCCAGTCCATTATAAATGTCCATACCATATACAGTCTGCCCCATACATATACAGTTGCTCCCCCATTTATACAGTCTGCCCCATACATTTACAATCTGCCCCATACATTATACCTGCCCCAACATATACAATGCCCCATAACATTATACATCGGTCCATCCATTATACAGTCTGCCCCATACATTATACAGTCTGTCCCATCCATTATACAGTCTGCCCCATACATTATACCAGTACTGCCCATACATTATACAATCTGCCCCATACAATTATACAGTCTGCCCATACATTATACAGTCTGCCCCATACATTATACAGTCTGCCCCATACATTATACAGTCTGCCCCATACATTATACAGTCTGCCCCATACATTATACAGTCTGCCCCATACATTATACAGTCTGCCCCATTCATTAACAGTCTGCCCCATACATTATACAGTCTGCCCCCATACATTATACAATCTGCCCCATACATTATACAGTCTGCCCCATACATTATACAGTCTGTCCCATCCCATTATACAGTCTGCCCATACATTATACAGTCTGCCCCATCCATATAACAGTCTGCCCCATACATTATACAATCTGCCCCATACATTATACAGTCTGCCCCATCATTATACCAATCTGCCCCATACATTTTAACAGTCTGCTTCATCCATAATTACAGTCTGCCCCATACATTATACAATCTGCCCATACATTATACAGTCTGCTCCATCCATTTATCAGTGTGCCCCATACATTATACAATCTGACCCATTGATTATCAAATCTGCCCCATACATTATACAGTCTGCCCCATACATTATACATCTGCCCCCTCCCTTATACAGTCTGCCCCATCCATTATACAGTCTGCCCCACACATTATCACAGTCTGCTACCATACATGATACATTATGCCCCATCCATTATACAGTCTGCCCCATCCCTTATACAATCTGCCCCATCCATTATACAACCTGCCCCATACATTATACAATCTGACCCCATACATATTACAGTCTGCCCATACATTACAATTGCCCAACATTATACAGTCTGCCCCATACATTATACAGTCTGCCCATACTTTATACAGTCTGCCCCATACATTATACATCTGCCCCATACATATACAATCTGCCCCATACATTATACAATCTGTCCCATACATTATACAGTCTGCCCCATACATTATACAGTCTGTCCCATTAAACAGTCTGCCCCATACATTATACAATCGGCCCCATACATTATACAATCTGCCCCATACATTATACAGTCTGCCCCATACATTATACAATCTGCCCATACATTATACAGTATGCCCATACATTTACAGTCTGCCCCAACATTATACAGTCTGCCCATACATTATACAGTCTGCCCATCCATTACAGTCTGCCCCATACATTATACAATCTGCCCATTACATTATACAGTCTGCCCCATACATTATACAGTCTGCCCCATACATTATACAGTCTGCCCCATACATTATACAGTCTGCCCCATACATTATACAGTCTGCCCAATCCATTATACAGTCTGCCCCATACATTATACATTCTGCCCATCCATTATACAGTCTGCCCAAATATAAATTGCCCCATACATTAACAGTCTGCCCCATACATATACAATCTGCCCATACATTATACAGTCTGTCCCATCCAATATCAGTGCCCCATACATTATACAATCTGCCCTATACATTATACAGTCTGCTCCATCCATTATACAGTGTGCCCCATACATTATACAATCTGACCCATACATTATACAATCTGCCCCATACATTATAAGCTCGCCCCACTAATTATACAATCTGCCAACATTCCATCCATTATACAGTCTGCCCATCAATTATACATCTGAACATAAATATTCTACATTCTGCCCCATCCATATACAGTCTGCCCATCCATTATACATCTGCCCCATCCATTATACAAACGCCCCAACATATACAATCTGCCCATACATTTACACTATGACCATATATAAATTGCCCCATACATATACAGCTGCCCCCCATACATACATCCTACACAGTACAGTCTGCCACCCATACATATACAATCAGCTCCCATAAACTTATTACAGTCTGCCCACCATACCATTATACAATCTGCCCCATACATTATACAAATCCTGACCCCATACATTACTACAGTGTGCCCCATACATTATACAGTGTCCCCATACATTATACAATCTGCCCCATACATTAACAGTCTGCCCCATACATTATACAATCTGCCCCATACATTATACAGTCTGACCCCATACATGATACAGTCTGCCCCATCCATACATTATGCGTCGACCCCATACATTATACAGTCTGCCCCATACATTATACAATCTGACCCATACATTATACAGTCTGCCCCATACATTATACAGTGTGCCCCATACATTATACAGTCTGCCCCATACATTATACAGTGTGCCCATACATTATACAATCTGCTCCATACATTATACAATCTGACCCCATACATTATACAGTCTGCCCCATACATTTATACAGTCTGCCCCATACATTATACAGTCTGCCCATCCCATTATACAATCTGACCCCATACATATACAGTCTGCTCCACCATTATACAATCTGCCCCATACATTATACAGTCTGCCCTATAAATATACATACAGTGCCCCATACATTATCAATCTGCCCTATACATTATACAGTCTGCCCCATACATTATACAATCTGCCCTATACATTATACAATCTGCCCCATCCATTATACAGTCTGTCCCATACATTATACAATCTGCCCCATACATTATACAGTCTGCTCCATCCATTATACAGTCTGCCCCATACATTATACAATCTGCCCCATACATTATACAATATGCCCCATATTATAACGTCTGACCCCATACCTTATACAATCTGCCCCATACATTATACATCTGCCCCTTACATTATCATGCCATACATTACACGTGGCACCATACATTATCCATCTGCCATACATTATACAGCTGTCCCCATACATTATACAATCTGCCCCATCCATTATACAATCTGCTTCCCTAGTACATTATACAGTCTGCCCCAACATTATGCAATTGACTTATACATTATACAGTGGCCCCATACACTCTCATACAATCTGGCCCATACATTATACGATAACTACTGCACTATAAATATTACAGATGCATCATAATAGACAATCTGCCCTTACACATATACAATCTGCCCCACACTTATTAATGCCCCATCCCACCTTTATACAATCTTCACCATCTATACAATCTGCCCCATACAGTTATACAATCTGCCCCATACATTATAACAATCCCCTTCCCCATTACTCCTCTACCCTGCCCCATAACATTATACAATTGCCCCATACATTATACAATCTCCCCTACATTATTCAATCGCCCCCTTTCTCTGACCTTGAATGAACTCCAGTCTCAGCGATCACCACTGCCAGTTCCCGTTTCGACGCTAGTTGCGCACATTCTCTCTTTGGTCGGCAGTGGCCCGCCCACCCGCAGTCCCAGTACAGGAATTTCGGCCTTAAAGGTAGTGGGACAGGCATCGTATAGCTCCCGCCCCGTGTGTGGTCATGGCTTCCATTGATCACGGGGAGGCGTGGCCGGGATATGCCTAATACTCCCGCCGGATGGTCCCTAGCTCTCCAGTCCCCGCCCCTCTTCGCCCTTGCCCCACCCCTCTTGCCGGCTGTGGTGCTGAGGGAGAGTGATGGCCGGCTGTGACAGGCCCGGCTACTGGGTCCCCGACCTCCACCCTGGACTGGTGCGAGGAGAATTACATGGTCACGCCATCATGGCCGAGGTGTGAGTGCAGCGCCGAGGGGGATGATGGGAGGGGGCACTTTGCTCATAGTGTGTGCAGTGCATGATGGGAGTTGTAGTTTATACTTCATAACCTTCCCACTAGACTTAAGGGCTGCAGATGCCATACTGGGAATGGTGGGAAAGTTCCTATATATATATATATATATATATAATATATAGGTGGTGATAGATATGTATAGTTTATTTATGTGTCTGTACAATCCCAGGCAAAATCAATTGGTTAGTGCAGAGAGATCCTGGTTCCTTCTATTAGGAAGGAAGTTTTCAAGGGAAGGAAAGTGGAAGTATTCTATTAAAGGGAAGGAAAGTGGAAGTATTTCTATTAAAGGGGAAGTATTTTATTAAAGGGGAAGGAAAGGGAAGAAGTATTTCTATTAAAGGGGGAAGTATTCATTAAAGGGGAAGTATTTCTAAGGGAATATAAAGGGGAAGTATTTCTATTAAAGGGGAAGATTCTATTAAAAGGGAAGGAAAGTGGAAGTATTATTAAAGGAGTATTCTATAAAGGGGAAGGAAGTGGAAGTATTCTTATTAAAGGGGGAAGTATTTCTATTAAAGGGGAAGATTCATTAAAGGGGAAGAAGTGGAAGTATTTCTATTAAAGGGGAGGAAAGGGGAGTATTTCTATTAAAGGGGAAGTATTTCTTTAAGGGACGGAAAGGTGGAAGTATTTCTATTAAAGGGGGAAGTATTTATTAAAGGTGAAGGAAATGGAAGTAAGTATTTCTATTAAAGGGGGAAGTATTTCTATTAAAGGGAAGGAAAGTGGAAGTATTTCTATTAAAGGGGAAGTATTCTATTAAAGTGGAACGGAAAGTGGAAGTATTTCTATTAAAGGGGAAGGAAAGTGGAAGTATTTCTTATTAAAGGGGGAAGAGTATTTCTATTAAAGGGGAAGTATTTCTATAAAGTGGAAGGAAAGTGGAAGTATCTCTGTTTAAAGGGGGAAGGAAAGTGGGAAAGTATTTCTATAAAGGGAAAAGTAATTCTATTTAAGGGAAGGAAGGGAAGTATTCTATTTAAAGGGGAAGTGTTTCTATTAAAGGGGAAGGAAAGTGGAAGTATTTCTATTAAAGGGGGAGTATTTCTATTAAAGGGGAAGGAAAGTGGAAGTATTTCTATGAAAGGGGGGGGGTATTTCTATGAAAGGGGAAGTATTTCTATTAAAGGGGAAGTATTTCTATTAAAGGGGAAGGAAGGTGGAAGTATTTCTATTAAAGGGGAAGGAAGGTGAAAGTATTTCTATTAAAGGGGAAGGAGGTGGAAGTATTTCTATTAAAGGGGAAGTATTTCTATTAAAGGGGAAGGAAAGTGGAAGTATTTCTATTAAAGGGGAAGGAAGGTGGAAGCATTTCTATTAAAGGGGAAGTATTTCTATTAAAGGGGAAGGAAAGGGGGAAGTATTTCTATGAAAGGGGAAGTATTTCTATTAAAGAGGAAGGAAAGGGGAAGTATTTCTATTAAACGGGAAGGAAAGGGGGAAAGTATTTTTATTAAAGGGGAAGGAAAGGGGGAAGTATTTCTATTAAAGGGGAAGGAAAGGGGGAAGTATTTCTATTAAAGGGGAAGGAAAGGGGGAGGTATTTCTATTAAAGGGGAAGGAAAGGGGGGAAGTATTTCTAGGAAAGGGGGAGGTATTTATTAAAGGGGAAGGAAAGGGGGAAAGTATTTCTATGAAAGGGGAAGGAAAGGGGGGGAAGTATTTTTATTAAAGGGGAAGGAAAGGGGGAAGTATTTTTTTAAAGGGGAAGTAAAGGTGGAAAGGTTTAAATTAAAGGGGAGGTAAGGTGGGAAGTATATTAAAGGGGAAGTTAAAGGCATAAAGAATTTATATTAAAGGGTAATAAAAGGTGTAAAATATTCCAGTAGAACAAACCAGTCACTTCTTCACCCCATAACCACACGGGGGTAGCGTAGGTTTCACTGAGCGCACACAGGCGACCGTATGTTAAAGGGGAAGGATTTATCTATGACACTGTTACCTGGGATGGTGGCAAATGACCCTTTGCTGCCAGTTCCGCACCCCACGTCCCTGATTTCCTCTACCCACGGTGGTGCACGTAGACATTGGAATATCCTCTAGGTCATATCACCTAACATAATACAGCAGCAACACCACAAACATGCACCCCCAATTACATGCACACACCCTAACATGCATCCCAATAATTACATGCACACACACACAACAATGCACCCAATTACATGCACACACCATAACAGCATCCAATTACATGCACACACCACAACATGCACCCCGATTACATGCACACACAACATGCACCCCAATACATGCACACACAACAACATGCACCCCAATTACATGCACACACCACAACATGCACCCCAATTACATGCACACACCACAACATGCACCCAATACATGCATACACCACAACATGCACCCCAATTAAATGCACACACCCAAACATGCACACACCAAAACATGCACCCCAATTACATGCACACACCACAACATGCACCCCAATTACATGAATACACCCCAACATGCACCACAATTACATGCATACACCACAACATGCACCCCAATTACATGCATACACCACAACATGCACCCCAATTACATGCATACACCACAACATGCACCCCTATTACATGCACACCACAACATGCACCCCCCATTACATGCATAATCACCCAACATGCCACCCTATTACATGCACACACCACAACATGCACCCCAATTACATGCACACACCAAAACATGCACTCCTATTATATGCACACAACATAACATGCTCACCCTTTTACATACATGCACCCCCTGTTACATGCACATGCCATGGTGGTAAATGACCCTTTGCTGCCAGTTCCGCCCACGTCCCTGATTTTCTGTACCCACGGTGGTGCACGTAGACATTGGAATATCCTCTAGGTATATCACCTCATATCATATTACATGCACACACCACAACATGCACCCCAATTACATGCACAGACCATAACATGCACCCCCATACATGACACACCCATAACATGCATCCCTATTACATGTATGTACCATAACATGCACACCCCATTACACGCATGCACAATCCATTACATGCACTAGCCAAAACATGCTCACCCTATTACACGCACACACTGAATATGCACCCCCTATTAAATGCACACACTGTAACATGCACCCTATTACACGCACACACTGTAACATGCACCCCCTATTACATGCACACACTGTAACATGCACCCCCTATTACACACACACTGTAACATGCAACCCCTATTACACGCACACACTGTAACATGCACCCCCTATTACACGCACACACTGTAACATGCACCCCCTATTACACGCACATGTTGTCTTATTAAATGCAATAAATGGGAAAATGCCACTGCCTGGGTTCTGTGTATTCTCCATAAGCTGTGAATGACTATGTAATGCCGGTAATTATACTGTTATAATCATCAGTTTCCTGTTGATCACAGTGTAAACACGTATAGTACAGTATTTGAGGTTGATTAATGGGACGTGTCGTTACCCCACCCAGTGGGTCGTGCCTGGAGGGTCTGTAACTGGCTGTACTGGTCGGACCAGTTTCTATTGGTCTAATTCTAATTAGCGCTGTACACTGTGAGCCCCAATCTCTGTCTGTTCCCCAGTTATAGATAATGTGATGAATGGAACAGAAGCTGCAACTGTATCAGGACTGTACTTTACTATACAAATACTGACCATATATAATACCAAGCCGTATGCACCGTCTAACCAAGGCCGGTTATCGCACCGTTCTACCAAGGCCGGTATCGCACCGTTCTAACCAAGGCCGGTTATCGCACCGTTCTAACCAAGGCCGGTATCGCACCGTTTCAACCAAGGCCGGTATCGCACGTTACACCGGTATCGCACCGTTCTAACCAAGGCCGGTATCGCACCGTTCTAACCAAGGCCGGTATCGCACCGTTCTAACCAAGGCCGGTATCGCACCGTTCTAACCAAGGCCGGTATCGCACCGTTCTAACCAAGGCCGGTATCGCACGTTCTAACCAAGGCCGTAGCCGTTTAACCAACGGTATCGCACCGTTCTAACCAAGGCCGGTATCGCACCGTTCTAACAAGGCCGTATGCACCGTTCTAACCAAGGCCGGTATCGCACCGTTCTAACCAAGGCCGGTATCGCACCGCTCTAACCAAGGCCGGTATCGCACTATTCACACTGCAGTTAAATAGCAGAGCAGGTTCCTGGAAATCTATTTTCTTTGGCCTTAATGAACTAGTTGAGGAATCTCTGCTCCCTTGGTACATTTTCCTCATCACTGGTGTAATGTTATAATTTGTACTATCGATCACAGACGGTTATAATGAGCCTTACAGTGTGGCGGAGCTGCCCTGCTGAACTACCCCCTCCCCCCTGCACAGATTCTATAAAGGATAGTTCTGTAATTGCCACATTATTTAGTTGCACTTTGGCCTCTTCTGGGAGTGGATGTTGTATAGACCAGGGGACCATTAGTTTCAATAAGATTAGAAAACCCTCCTGTATAGGTGACTGTAGATATTGCGGTGGATATAGGTGCTGAGATATCTCTGTGGATATAGGTGACTGTAGATATCTCTGTGGATATAGGTGACTGTAGAATCTCGGTGGATGTAGGTGACTGTATATATTGCGGTGGATATAGGTGATTGTAGATATCTCTGTGGATATAGGTGACTAGATATCTCGGTGGATATAGGTGACTGTAGACATCTCTGTGGATATGGGTGACTAGATATCTCGGTGGATATAGGTGACTGTAGATATCTCGGTGGATATAGGTGACTGTAGACATCTTGTGGATATAGGTGACTGTAGATATCTCGGTGGATATAGGTGACTGTAGACATCTCTGTGGATATGGGTGACTGTAGATATCTCGGTGGATATAGGTGACTGTAGATATCTCGGTGGATATAAGTGACTGTAGACATCTCTGTGGATATAGGTGACTGTAGATATCTCGGTGGATATAGGTGACTGTAGATATTGCGGTGGATATAGGTGACTGTAGATATCGCGGTGGATATAGGTGACTAGATATCTCGGTGGATATAGGTGACTGTAGATGATATCTCGGTGGATATAGGTGGACTGTAGAGGATATCTCGGTGGATATAGGGACTAGATGATAATCTCGGTGGATAATAGGTGACTGTAGATGATATCTCGGTGGATATAGGTGACTGTAGATGATATCTCGGTGGATATAGGTGACTGTAGATGATATCTCGGTGGATATAGGCGACTGTAGATGATATCTCGGTGGATATAGGCGACTGTAGATGATATCTCGGTGGATATAGGCGACTGTAGATGATATCTCGGTGGATATAGGCGACTGTAGATGATATCTCGGTGGTGGATATAGGCGACTGTTAGGTGATATCTCGGTGGTGATATAGGCGACTGTAGTGATATCTCGGTGGATATAGGCGACATGTGATAGGTGATATCTCGGGTGGATATAGGCGAATGTAGGATGATATCTCGGTGGATATAGCGACTGTGATGATATCTCGGTGGTTTAGGCGACTGTGAGATATCTCGGTGGAATAGGGACTGTAGATGATATCTAGGTGGATATAGGCGCACTGTAGATGATATATCTCGGTGGATATAGCGACTGTAGATGATATCTCGGTGGATATAGCGACTGTAGATGATATCTCGGTGGATATAGGCGTACTGTAGATGATATCTCGGTGGATATAGGCGACTGTAGATGATATCTCGATGGATATAGGGACTGTAGATGATATCTCGGTGGATTAGGCGACTGTAGATGATATCTCGGTGGATATAGGTGACTGTAGATGATATCTCGGTGGATATAGGTGACTGTAGATGTCTCGGTGGATATAGGTGACTGTCAGGAAAATGTGTAGAGTGACTTGGTAAGAATGGGTTAACTATTCCTATTAGTTCTTAGGACCAATTAACCATTCCATTCCAACCTGGAACATCCTATTTATATTATGATTAGTCCAAGCATGGAACCAGATCTCCTTCTCAGACAATGTGGGGCCGAACCGTGCATCTGGAATTCTCTACAGCAAGGGGTCTGGTGGGTACTAAGAGGTCATTTTAAGGACAAGTCATACATGGAAAATAATTGTATTTCGGTATATTGGAATGTGTAAGACAGAAACCAATGTTATATTTTGTAATATATAATATGCCCATTAATAGGATACCCAACATGGAGACCTTATTCCCTGCCAAGGTGATGATATTAATATCTGGGGAAATATGGATTACACACAGGTCATGTTTGGTATTGGAGGAATTGATAATTATACAGGAGAGGAATATGTGAGTCAATATCCCAATACAATGTACATATCTACAGTTATATGGATTCTGCCAAATGAGGGGGAATGAGTGCTTTTGGCTAGTCGTAAATCCGGACATTCCTGGACACTCCCACCTCATGTGGAGGGCGTAGTCAACAAATAGTTTAAAAGTCCATGTTAGTCCAAAATAATGTTGTTCATAATTTGGGGAACATGCTAAAAACGTGTGTATGGACCCAATGTTTCTTCCTGCCCCAGGATACAGGACTTCTTTCTAGTGAGTAGGGTCTGAATATTTTTATCCTTTATTTTATATAACTGTTGTACTTATTGTATGTCATTTTAATTGTAACACCATTTTATTTTATTTTTGTATTATATGCACTGTCCACCTTTTGGAATATTAAATCTAAATTTAATAAGTTTTGTCTTTGATGCTCTAAAAGAACTCAGTTAGCCTCTGATAAGTTTATATGTGGTTGAATGGAGTGGTGCAGTGTAAATGCTAATTAACTCTGTGACTGCTTGTGAAGGACTGATGCCTAATTAACCAGTTGTTGCTGGAGTGAATGGTGTAGTGTTAACCATTTAGCTGGCCAGACAGGGGTTGGGGCATAGTCAGTGAGAGTCAAGAGTGGTTTTTGGGGCGTCTTAAGGCCGTAAACTTAAAGTGGTGGCAGCGAATACCGATTAATTAGTAGATCACCGTGCCCAGTGAACGGTCGTGACAATTGGCTGGCAGCGGGTGGGATAAAATTATTTTTTATTAGAGCATTAGTGCTTGGATTAAGTATTTAACCCTTGTACTAAAGAACTGTATCCTTGCGAGGTATCAGTCTTCAAAGACAAACCAGTGCATTTATTTTTTAAAAAAGACATACGTACAAACAGTTTTTCCCTTCCTTCTCTGTTTTCTTTTTCAATATTTTATTTGGCAAGTTTAGCTGAGGATGGCAACCTTTACAAGAGACAAACCAAGGAGGTCCTGATCAATCTCTGTGAGGAAAGAGGTATTGATGTCCGGACAGTCCAAGGAGCTGCTGATAAGGGCATTGTTGGAGAGTGACCAGAGCAGCAGAACTACACAAACTGAGTCGGGAACGATGTGGATTTAGCATCCCAGAAAGGCCTGTTAACCTTGGATTTTCTCAGCATGAGAATACCACAGTGCAGGAAGACGGTAATTCTTCCCTGCAAAAGGATTTACAATTGTTGGGTTCAGATGACCCACGTAGTCTTCAATTGATCTTGCAGCATCAGGAGAGGGAGGCACAGAGGGAGGCCCGCAGCAGCAGCAGCTGAGAGAGCGACGGCAAGCCAGCGGGAAGCAGCTGAAAGGCAGCGCAGAAGAATTCGAAGCTGCAGCCCCAGACCGTGCATTTAACTGGAGTTGGCAAAGCTCCAGCACCAACCAGTCTCCACAGTCCAGTGAGTCCAGAGGGGTCCGTTTGCTTTGCATGGTTCACCCAATTTTCCTGTCATGGACAATGATAGCAATTTGGACACTTTTTTGTTGAGTTTTTTGAGAAGTGCTGCAGACAGTATCAGTTGCCACTAGAGCAGTGGGCAAGAGACTTTACACCTGGATTAAAAGGCAAAGCCTTAGATGCCTTTGTTGAACTACCACCAGAGCTTGATGGGACTATGAGGCTTTGAAACAGGCTCTGATTAAGAAGTTTAACCTCACGCCAGAGGTGTATCGCAAAAAGTTCGAGCGTGCAGAGAGGTCCAACTGACAGCTACTCAGATGTTGTGAGTAATTGAGAACCAGTTTCGCAGCAGTGGATTAAAGGATCTGTCGGTTACCAAATTGAGGAGCTGGAGATCTTATGGTAATGGATCAGTTCCTTAATATTCTGTCCTGGAGATGTGCAACAGTTTGTATTGGATCGGGAGCCAAAAACAGCACAAAAGCAGCAGAAGTCGCAGACACCTACGCGAACACAGGGTGCCAACATATCCAAAAGGTCCAACGTACAAAGATCACCAGCTGGAAGGATCGTCACCACAGGGAAGCAGCACGCAGAATGTCAAGGAGGGTGAGAATTTGTCTGAAAGGCCAGTGTGAGCGTAAACCATGGAGATCCACGCAGATGTTTTAATGTAACCAGACGGACTGTAAGAGCTTCCTGTCCAGAAAGAAAGGACCAGTGTCACCAGTCAATCCTGTGGTAGGCTCGTATCTGGTAAGACAGAGCATTTATGTCTCATATGCAGACTGTGACTGTGGAGATAAAGTTACCCAGGGGTTACGGGACTCAGGAGCTAACTTGTCTCTGGTGCGTCCGAGATGATTAACTGTGGGGACATATTCCTGGGAAGACTTTATTGGTAAAGGGAGTGGGTGGGAGTCATCCACGGTGCCTGTGGCTAATGTTTACTTGGTTGGGGTGTGGGGAGAGGTCTGAGGGAAGTGGGGATATCTAATAAATTCCTGTCAATGTGTTATTGGGGAATGTTTGGGGAGAATTGGGGAGAATGCGTCTCTGCTTTTGTGCCAAATGATCCGTCTCACTAAGTCCAGCCGCGGGAGTGGACCACCACCTGCAATCAGTAAAGGGAACAGGTAACAAGGGCAAGGTAACTGTGTAGGGAGGGCGTGAGAGACCAGAGAGGGTGTCAGTTCAGTGCCAAACCAGTATTGTCTACATGTGTGAATGGAGAGAGAGAGAGGGATCCCCCAGTTCACTCTCTGGTAGAGTCAGGTATAGTACCTGTAGGTAGGGATTGTCACAGTAACTGGGAGGGGGAGGGCTGAGAGACCAGAGCAGATGTCAGTCAGTGCCATAACCAGTACTGTCTAACTGTGTGAAGGAGAGAGAGAGGGGGATCCCCCAGTTCACTCTCTGGTAGAGTCAGGATAGTACCTGTAGGTAGGATTGTCACAGTAGCTGGGAGGAGGGCTGAGAGACCAGAGAGGGTGTCAGTCAGTGCCAGAACCAGTATTGTCTAACTGTGTGAATGGAGAGAGAGAGAGGGATCCCCCAGTTTCACTCTCTGTGTATAGTCAGGTATAGTACCTGTAGGTAGGATTGTCACAGTAACTGGGAGGAGGGCTGAGAGACCAGAGCAGGTGTCAGTCATTACCAGAACCATATTGTCTAACTGTGAATGGAAGAGAGAGAGAGGGGATCCCCCAGTTCACTCTCTGGTGAGTCAGGTATAGTACCTGTAGGTAAGGGATTGTCACAGTAGCTGGGAGGGAGGGCTGAGAGACCGAGAGGGTGTCAGTCAGTACAGAACCAGTATGCCTTAACTGTGTGAATGGAGAGAGAGTATCCCCCAGTTCACTCTCTGGTAGAGTCGGTATAGTACCTGTAGGTAGGGATTGTCACAGTAACTGGGAGGGAGGGCTGAGAGACCAGAGGAGGCTGTTCAGTCAGCGCCCAGAACCGTATGTCTAATGTGTGAATGGAGAGAGAGGGGGATCCCCCAGTTCACTCTCTGGTGAGTCGGTATAGTACCTGTAGGTAGGGATTGTCACAGTAACTGGAGGAGGGCTGAGGAGACCAGAGAGGGGTGTCAGTAGTGCCAGAACAGGTATTGTCTAACTGTGTGAATGGAGAGAGAGAGGGGGATCCCCCAGTTTCACTCTCTGTAGAGTTCAGGTATAGTACCTGTAGGTGGATTGTCACAGTAACTGGGAGGTGGAGGGCTGAGAGACCAGAGAGGGTGTCAGTACCAGAACCAGTATGTCTAACTGTGTGAATGGAGAGTAGAGGGATCCCCCAGTTCACTCTCTGGTGAGTCAGTGTAAGTACCTGTAGGTAGGGATTGACAGTAGCTGGGAGGGAGGGCTGAGAGACACAGAGCAGATGTCAGTCATGGCCAGAACCAGTACTGTCTAACTGTGTGAATGGAGAGAGAGAGAGGGATCCCCCAGTCACTCTCCTGGTAGAGTCAGGTACTAGTACCTGTAGGTAGGATTGTCCACAGAGCTGGGAGGGAGGGCTGAGAGACCAGAGAGGGTGTTCAGTCAGTGCCAAGAACCAGTATTGCCTAACTGTGTGAATGAGAGAGAGAGAGGGGATCCCCCAGTTCACTCTCGGTAGAGTCAGGTATAAGTACCTGTAGGTAGGGATTGTCACAGTAGCTGGGAGGGAGGGCTGAGAGCCAGAGCAGATGTCGTCAGTGCCGAAGCAGTATTGTCTAACTGTGTGAATGGAGAGAGAGAGGGGGATCCCCAGTTCACTCTCTGTAGAGTCAGGTATAGTACCTTAGGTAGGGATGTCACAGTAGCTGGGAGGGAGGGCTGGAGACCAGAGAGGGTGTCAGTCAGTGCCAGAACCAGTATTGTCTAACTGTGTGAATGGAGAGAGAGAGAGGGGATCCCCCAGTTCACTCTCTGGTAGAGTCAGGTATAGTCCTGTATGTAGGGATTGTCACAGTAAATGGAGGGAGGGCCTGAGAGACAGAGAGGGTGTCAGTCAGTGCCAGAACAGTATTGTCTAACTGTGTGAATGGAGAGAGAGAGAGGGATCCCCCAGTTCACTCTCTGGTATAGTCAGGTATAGTACCGTAGGTAGGGATTGTCACAGTAACTGGGAGGGAGGGCTGAGAGACCAGAGAGGGTGTCAGTCAGTGCCAGAACCAGTATTGCCTAACTGTGTGAATGGAGAGAGGAGAGATGAGAGGGGGATCCCCCAGTTCACTCTCTGGTGAGTCAGGATAGTACCTGTAGGTAGGGATTGTCACAGTAACTGGAGGGAGGGCTGAGAGACCAGAGCAGATGTCCGTCAGGCCAGAACCAGTATTGTCTAACAACTGTGTGAATGGAGAGAGAGAGAGGGATCCCCCAGTTCACTCTCGGTAGAGTCAGGTATAGTACATGTAGGTTAGGGATTGTCACAGTAGCTGGGAGGGAGGGCTGAGAGACCAGAAAGGTGTCAGTCAGTGCCAGAACCAGTACTGTCTAACTGTGTGAATGGAGAGAGAGAGAGGGATCCCCCAGTTCACTCTACTGGTAGAGTCAGGTATAGTACCTGAGGTAGAGATTGTCACAGTGCTGGGAGGGAGGGCTGAGAGACCAGAAAGGGTGTCAGTCAGTGCCAGAACCTATTGTCTACATGTGTGAATGAGAGAGAGAGGGGGATCCCAGTTCACTCTCTGGTAGAGTCAGGTATAGTACCTGTAGGTAGGTGATGTCACAGTAACTGGGAGGAGGGCTGATGAGACCAGAGCAGGTGTCAGTCAGTGCCAGAACCAGTATTGCCTAACTGTGTGAATGGAGAGAGAGAGTAGGGATCCCCCAGTTCACTCTCTGGTAGAGTCAGGTATAGTACCTGTATGTGGATTGATTCACAGTAACTGGCGGGGGGAGGGTGAGAGACCAGAGCAGATGTCAGTCAGTGCCAGAACCAGTACTGTCTAACTGTGTGAATGGAGAGAGAAGGGGGATCCCCCAGTTTTCACTCTCTGGTAGAGTCAGGTATAGTACCTGTAGGTAGGGATTGTCACAGTAACTGGAGGGAGGGCTGAGAGACCAGAGCAGGTGTCAGTCAGTACCAGAACCAGTATTGTTAACTGTGTGAATGGAGAATAGAGAGGGGATCCCCCAGTTCACTCTCTGGTAGAGTCAGGTAAGTAACCTGTAGTAGGGATTGTCACAGTAACTGGGAGGGAGGGCTGAGAGGACCAGAGAGGGGTGTCAGTACCAGAACCCGTATTGTCTAACTGGTGAATGGAGAGAGAGGGGGATCCCCAGTCACTCTCTGGTAGAGTCAGGTATAGTACCTGTAGGTAGGGATGTCACAGTAGCCTGGGAGGGAGGGCTGAGAGAACCAGAGAGCGGTGTCAGTCAGTACCAGAACCAGTATTGCCTAACTGTTGTGAAATGGAGAGAGAGAGGGGGATCCCAGTTCACTCTGTGGTAGAGTCAGGTATAGTACCTGTAGGTGGGATTGTTCACAAAGTAGCTGGAGGAGGAGGGCTGAGAGACCAGAGAGGGTGTCAGTCAGTGCCAGAACCAGTATTGCCTAAACTGTGTGAATGGAGAGATGAGAGAGAGGGGGATCCCCAGTTCCTCTCTGGTAGAGTCAGGTATAGTACCTGTAGGTAGGGATTGTCACAGTAGCTGAGGGGAGGGCTGAGAGACCAAGAGAGGGTGTCAGTCAGTGCCAGAACAGTATTGCCTAACTGTGTGAATGGAGAGAGATGGGGGATCCCCCAGTTCACTCTGTGGTAGAGTCAGGTATAGTACCTGTAGGTAGGGATTGTCACAGTAGTGGAGGGAGGGCTGAGAGACCAGAGCAGATGTCAGTCTACCAGAACCAGTACTGTCTAACTGTGTGAATGGAGAGGAGAGGGATCCCCAGTTCACTCTCTGTAGAGTCAGGTATAGTACCTGTAGGTAGGGATTGTCACAGTAGCTGGGAGGAGGGCTGAGAGACCAGAGCAGATGTCAGTCAGTGCCAGAACCAGTATTGTCTAACTGGTGAATGGAGAGAAGAGAGAGGAGAGCCCCCCAGTTCACTCTCTGGTAGAGTCAGGTATAGTACCTGTAGGTAGGGATTGTCACAGTAACTGGGAGGGAGGGCTGAGAGACCAGAGCAGATGTCAGTCAGTACCAGAACCAGTACTGTCTAACTGTGTGAATGGAGAGAGAGAGAGGGGGATCCCCCAGTTCACTCTCTGTAGAGTCAGGTATAGTACCTGTAGTAGGGATTGTCACAGTAGCTGGGAGGGAGGGCTGAGAGACCAGAGCAGATGTCAGTCAGTGCCAGAAACCAGTATTGTTAACTGTGTGAATGGAGAGAGGGGGGATCCCCAGTTCACTCTCTGGTAGAGTCAGGTATAGTACCGTAGGTAGGGATTGTCACAGTAAATCGGGGAGCGGAGGCTGAGAGACAGTAGCAGATGTCAGTCAGTGCCAAACAGTACTGTCTAACTGTTGTGAATGGAGTAGAGATAGAGGGGATCCCCCGTTTCACTCTCTGGTAAGTCATGTATAAAGTACCTGTAGGTAGGGATTGTCCAGTAGCTGGGAGGGAGGGCTGAGAGACCAGAAAAGGGGTGTCGTCCAGTGGCCAGACATCTTCAACTGTGTTGATGGAGGGAGAGAGAGAGGGGATCCCCCAGTTCACTCTCTTGGTAGCTGTCAGGTTATAGTACCTGTAGTAGGGATTGTCACAGTAACTGGGTGGAGGGTGAGAGACCCAGAAAGGGTGTCAGTGCAGTACCAGAACCAGTATTGTCTAACTGTGTAATGAGAGAGGAGAGGGGGATCCCAGTTCACTCTCTGGTAGAGTCCAGGATAGTACCTGTGAGGTAGGGGATTGTCACAGTAGACTGGACGGGAGGGAGGCTGAGAGACCAGAAAGGGTGTCAGTCAGTGCCAGAACCAGTTACTGTCTACCTGTGTGAATGGAGAGAGGAGGGGATCCCCAGTTACTATCTGGGGTAGAGTCAGGTATAGTACTCGTGGTAGGGATTGTCAACAGTAACGGGGAGGGAGTGCTTGAGAGACCAGAGAGGGTGTCAGGTCCAGTACCAGAACCCAGTAATTGTCTAACTGTGTGAATGGGATAAGAGAGAGGGGGAATCCCCCAGTTTCATCTCTGGTAGAGTCGGTATATACCTGTAGGTAGGGATTGTCACAGTAACTGGGAGGGAGGGCTGAGAGACCAGAGGCAGTGTCAGTCAGTGCCAGAACCGCATATTGCCTAACTGTGTGAATGGACGAGAGGAGGGGGGAATCCCCCAGTTCACTCTCTGGTAGAGTCAGGTATAGTACCTGGGTAGGGAATGTCACAGTAGCTGGGAGGGAGGTGCTGAGAGACCAGAGCAGATGTCCGTCAGTGCCAGAACAGATTGCTCTAACTGGTGTGAAACGGAGAGAGGTAGAGGGGGATCCCCCAGTTTCACTCTCTTAGAGTCCGGTTATAGTAACCTTGTAGGAGGGGATTGTCACAGTAACTGGGAGGGAGGGTGCGTTGAGGAGGACAAGAGGGCTGTCAAGTCCAGTGCCAGAACCAGTATGCCTAACTGGTGTGGAATGGAGAGGAGAGGGGGATGCCCCCAGTTCACCCTCTGGTAGAGTCAGCGTTATAGTACCTGTAGTTGGTGATTTGTCCACAGAGCGAGGGAGGGACTGAGAGACCAGAGAGGGTTTTCGCTCGTGCCGATACCCAGTATTGTCTAACTGTGTGTAATGGAGAGAGAGAGGGGAGGGGATCCCCCAGTTCAACCTCTGGTCAGAGTCAGGTATAGTACCTGTAGTAGGGATTGTCACATAGCTGGGAGGGAGGGCTGAGACCAGAGCAGGTGTCAGTCAGTGCCGAACCAGTATTGCCTAAACTGTGTTGAATGGAGAGAGAGAGGGGATCCCCCAGTTTCACTCTCTGGGTAGAGTCAGGTATAGTACCTGAGGTAGGTTTGTCACAGTAAACTGGAGGGAGGGGCTGAGAGACCCACAAGAGGGGGTCAGTCAGTTACAGAACCAGTATTTGCCTAACTGTGTTGAATGGAGAGAGGAAGAGGGGATTCCACCAGTTCACTCTCTGGTAGAGTCAGGTATAGTCTGTAGGTAGGATCCCGTACAGTAGCTGGGAGGGAGGTTGGAAGACCAGAGGGTGTAGTCAGTACCAAGAACAGTACGTCCTCACGTGTGAATGGAGAGAGAGAGAGGGTCCCCCAGTTCACTCTCTGGTAGAGTCCGGTATAGTACCTGTAGGTAGGGATTGTCAGCAGTAGCTTGGGGAGGGAGGGCTGAGAGACCAGAGCAGATGTCCAGTCCGTGCCAGAAACCAGTATTGTGATCAACTGTTGTGAATGGAGAGTAGAGCGAGGGATCCCCAGTTCACTCTCTGGTAGAGTCGGTATGAATACTGTGGTAGGGATTGTCACGTAGCTGGGAGGGAGGGCTGATTAGACCAGAGAGGTGTGTCAGTCCAGTGAGTACCTAGACCAGTAATGTCTAACTGTGTGAATGGAGAAAGAGAGAGGGATCGCCCGTTCCTCTCTGGTAGAGTCAGGTATAGTACCTGTAGAGGGAAAATTGTCACAGGTAGCTGGGAGGGAGGGCTGAGAGGGCTGAAGACCAGAGCAGATGTCAGTCAGTGCCAGTAACCAGTATTGTCTAACGGTGTGTGAATGGAAGAGGGAGGAGAGGGGATCCCCCAGTTCAACTCCTCTGGTAGAGTCAGGCTAGTACTGTAGGGTAGGGATTGTCACAGTAACGGAGGGAGGGCTGAGAGACCAGAGAGGGTGTCAGTACAGTACCAGAACCATACTGTCTAACTGTGTGAATGGAGGAGAGAGGAGAGGGATCCCCCAGTTCACTCTCTGGTAGAGTGCAGTATATACCTTTAGTAGGGATGGTCACAGTAGCTGGGAGGGAGGGCTAGAACAGAGCAGATGTCAGTCATGCCAGAACCAGTATTGTCTACACTGTGTGAATGGAGAGAGAGAGGGGATCCCCCCAGTTCACACTCTTGGTAGAGTCAGGTAATAGTACCTGTAGGTAGGGATTGTCAACAGTAGCTGGGAAGGGAGGGCTGAGGACCAGAGCAGTGTCAGTCCAGTACCAGAACCCAGTATTGTCTAACTGTGTGAAGGAAGAGATAAGAGAGAGGGATCCCCAGTTTCACTCTCTGGTAGAGTCAGGTATAGTACCTGTAAGGTAGGGATTGTCACGAGCTGGGGGAGAGGGCTGAGAGACAGCAGTCAGATTGTCAGTCAGTGCCAGAACCAGTATTGTGCTAGACCTGTGTGGAATGAGAGAGAGAGAGGGGGATCCCCAGCTTTCACTCTCGGTAGAGTCAGGTGTATAGTTACCTGTAGGAGGATTTGTCACAGTAGCTGGGAGAGGGAGGCTAGACTGGAAGAGACCAGAGAGATGTCAGTCAGTACCACCATATTGGTCAACTGTGTGAATGGGAGAGGAGGAGGGATCCCCCCCAGTTCACTCTCTGGTAGGAAGTCATGGTATAGTACCTGTAGGTTAGGGATTGTAACAGTAACGGGAGGGAGGGCTGAGAGACCAGAGAGGGTGTCGTCGTGCCAGAACCAGTATTGGTCTAAAACTGTTAATGGAGAAGAGAGGTGGGATTCCCCCAGTTCACTCTCATCGGAAGAGTTCAGGATAGTAACATGTAGGTAGGGAGTTGTCACAGTAAACTGGTACGGGAGGCGCCTGAGAGACCAGAGAGGGTGTCGTCGTTGCCAGAACCAGTACCTGTCTACATGTGTGAGGAAGAGGTGAGGAAAAGGTATCCCCATGGTGATTTCCTGGGTAAAGTACCCGTAGTAGAGGGATGTTCCAGAGTGATCCCTGATCCTGTCTCCAATCTGGCCTGAGGTCCTGGTAGCAGTCAGATTAGTGCAGGAGTGTGGGGGGGCAGGTGGTTAAGGACTCAAGCAGGGCTAATGGATGTTTCACTCAGGACTGAGGGGAAGAGGGTAAGCTGTGTGGGCATGCGGCGTAGCGCCAGTACCAAACCTCATGGTGGGTGGAGAAGAAAGGGTTAAGGGTTAAAGAGGACATCTAACAGAGTAGGGGTCCCAGGTATATGGAAAGAGGTAGCTATCACGAGAGACCAACACCATACAGTAACAGTCACTGGTTTGTCCCAGTCTAGAGGGAGCAGGGATTGGTGAGCAGGAAGGAAGTTAAGGGTTAAGAGGTGACGTATCTGTCTGAGTTTAGACCCCGGGGATTGGGAACTTTAGACTCACAGGATTCAGGTAGCAGTGACGGATAAAGGACGGATCTGTCCAGCGGAGAGTGTGTCAGAGGAGGACAGATGCCTGCAGGTAAGGAGTGGCCCGGGTGGTCGTCCCCTCATATCAATGTATTCCAGGTGGTAAAATACAGGCACTGTACCTTCGCACACAGAGTGGTACACAGCACAGATGAGTGTGGGTGGTTTGCTCTCTATATCAGAGTGTGTACAGACGGGGCATCAAGAGAGTAACCAGTCTACGTGGTGGAATGACTGTAACCCAACCACCCAGTTCTCATAACCACCAGTAAAGAGGATGTGGTTTTGTAACAAATGTGCAAGTGAATCACATCTGGATTGAGCAATATGATGTTACATTCACCGAACCAGAGGGGAGCAGGTGGATATTTCGTGTCTATCGAAACACCTGATTAGGACGCCAGTAGGAGGGTGACCTGTGAGTCCATCCCGTGCGCCAATTTTAAAGAGGGGAGGTGTCAGGAAAATGTGTAAGTGACTTGGTAAGAATGGGTTAACTATTGGTATTAGTTCTTGGACCAATAAACTTCCATTCAAACCTGGAAAGTCCTATTGTTTAGATTACATTAGTCCAAGCATGGAACCAGGTCCTCCTTTCTCACACAAGTGGTGGGCCGAACCGTGTATCTGGATTCTACTACAGCTAGGGGTCTGGTGGGTACTAAGAGGTCATCTTAAGGACAAGTCATACATGGAAAAATAATTGTATTTCCGGTATTGAAATGTGTAAGACATAAACCAATGTTATATTTGTAAATATAATAATATGGCCCAATAAGGATATTCCCAACATGGAGACCTATGTCCCTGCCAAGGTGAGAATTCATATCTGGTGGAAATAGGGATACACACAGGTCAAGGGTTTGATGGAGGAAGGGTGATAATAAAAAAGGAGAGGAAGAGGGGTTAGAAAGAGCACAATACAAGTACAAGAGATCTACAGTTAAGTGATTCGTGCCTGAAAGCTGAGGGGGAGATGGGCGTTTGGAGCGAAATCTGGGAACATGAGGGAATCACGAAAAGTGTGGAGGGGGACGAGGCAACACAAATTTAAAAGATCCTGTGAGTTCCAAAATAATGTTTGTTCATATTGGGGACAATGCTAAAACGTGTGATTATGACCATGTTTCTTCCTGCCCCACGGGTAACAGGACTTCTTCTAGTGAGTAGGGTCTGGTGAATATTTTATCCTTTTTATTTTATATAACTGTTGTACTTTAGTGTATGTCATTTATTATAACACCATTTTTATTTATTTTTGTATTATTGCACTGTCCACCTTTGGAATATTAATCTAAAAATTTAAGAAGTTTGTCTTGATGCTCTAAAAGAACTCAGTTAGCCCTCTGATAAGTTTATATGTGTTGAATGGAGTGGTGCAGTTAAATGCTAATGAAAACTCTGACTTGTGAAGACTGATGCTAATTAACCAGTTAGTTGGGAGTGAAGGTGTAGTGTTAACCATTTAGCTGCCAGACAGGGGTTGTGCATAGTCAGTGAGAGTCAAGGAGTGGATTTTTGGGGGTCTTGGCGTCTTTAAGGCGTAACTAAAGTGGTGGCAGCGAAATACCGATTAATTAGTCAGATCACGTGGGGGGGGCCCAGCGAACTGGCGTTCGTGACAGTGACTTGTAGATGTCTCGGTGGATTGGATTAGGTGACTGTAGATGTCTCGAGTGGATATAGGTGACGGTAGAGTGTCTCGGTGGATATAGGCGACTGTAGATGATATCTCGGTGGATATAGGTGGACTGGAGATGTCTGCGGTGGATATAGGTGACTGTAGATGTCTCGGGGGGATATGGTGACTGTAGATGTCCGGTGGATATAGGTGACGTAGATGTCTCGGTGGATTAGGTGATGTAGAGGGCTCGGTGGATATAGGTGACTGTAGTGTCTCGGGGGATATAAGGGCCTGTAGATTGAATATCTCGTGGATTCTAGCGTGAATGTAGAATGTCCGGTGGATATAGGTGACTGTAGATGTCTCGGTGGATATAGGTGAATGTAGATGAATTCTGGTGGATATAGGGTGACTGTAGATGTCTCGGTGGATTATAGGTGAAGTAGATGTGTCTCGGTGGAATCCAGGTGACTGTAGATGTCTCGGTGGATTATAGTGACGGTAGATGTCTAGGTGGATATTGGATATAGGTGACTGTAGAGTAGCGGTGGATATAGGCGACTGTAGATGATATCTCGGTGGCAGATAGGGGACGTAGATGATATCTCGGTGGATTAGGTGAATGTGATGTCTCTGTGGCTATAGGCGACTGAGATGATATCTCGGTTGGATATAGGTGACTGCTGTAGATGATATTCCTCGGTGGATATAGGTGACTGTAGATGATATCTCGGTGGATATAGGTGACTGTGATGTCTGGTGGATATAGGTGACTGTAGGATGATGTCTCTGTGGATATGGTGACGTAGATGTCTCGGGGGATATAGGTGACTGAGAGTCTCGGTGGATAATAGGCGACTGTAGATGATATCTGGTGGAATAGGCGAATGTAGATGATATCTCGGTGGTTGTTTGGATATAGGCCGAATGTAGATGTCTCGGTGGATATAGGTGACTGTAGATGTCTCGGTGGATATAGGTGACTGTAGATGTCTCGGTGGATATATGATACAGGTGAGGCCCAATGTCCGTTTACATTCCAGGCGATAAGGGACTGGGGAATGTTCTGGGTGTGGTACTAGCTGGATCTGGGGAGTTACTGTCACGTTTGCAACTTGATTTCAGTACAGTAAAGTGGAACTTAATTTACCATTTTTACAATCTCAGTTGGTTACTTTTTATTCTCCTTTGGATATTAAAGACAATATCTGACCCCATACATTTACAATGTCTGCTCCCATACCTTATACAGTCTGCCCCATAACATTTACAAATCTGCCCCAACTAACTGATGTCCCATACTCAGTCTGTCGCCCCATATAACAGTTATACAATCTGCCCCCGATACATTACTAAGTCCTGCCCAATCCATTATACGGCCCATCTATACATGCACCCTCCATTATACAACTGCCCCATACATTAACTCCCAACAATATACAATCTACGCCCATCACATTATAACAAGTGATCTGCCCCGACATTATAACGTGTTCCCCATACATTATACAAGTCTGCTCCATACATTAAATAACATTCTGCATTTATTCAAGTCTTCTCCCATATCCATTATACAGTCTGACCCCATCCATGTATGAACAGTCTAGCCCCTATACACATGATATGCACGTCTGCCACCCAAGGTGACAGACTACTGTAAGGCTGAGTAGCCCTAACACAGTGGACAGTCTGAGCCCCACATTATAATCTGCCCCAGACATTATACACAGCCCCATACTGAACAGTCTGACCCATACTTCTACGTCATGCTGCCCCATACATTATACAGTCGCTGTCCGCCATCATTATACAATCTGCTGCCCCCTGCCTACATTATACAGTGTGACCCACAGTACAGTTTGCACATTATCTGTCCACATACATTATAACAATCTGCCCCACATAACATCTGCCCATACATTATCAATGCTGCCCCATACATTATAACAACAGTCTGCCCCATACATTATACGTCTGCCCCATCCATTACAACATCGAAACCCCATACTATACAAGGACATACAGTCTAGCTTGCGCCATCATTATACAGCACCTCTACCCCAGACTTATACAGTCTGCCCATAACAATGTGATACAATTATCTCTGCCCCATAACATTATAATCTGCCCATACATTCTACGCTGCCCCATACATTATACAATCTGCCCTATAACTTATCCTCTCCATACATTTACTTCTGTCCCATACATTTATACAATCTGTGTCCCCCATACATTATACAGTCTGCCCCATCCATTATACAATCTCTACGCCTCCATACATTATATCAATCGTGCCCTAAGCTCTCTATACATTATACAATCTGCTATAATCTGCCCCATACATTATACCTCCACTGCCCCATACATTATCAACGCCCAGCATCCATTATACCGAATCTGCCCCATCCACTTATACAATCTGACTCTGCCCCATACACTTTACTCTGCCCCATACATTATACAATCTGACCCTATACATTATACAGTGTGCCCCATACTTTATACAATCTGCCCCATACATTATACAATCTAATCTGCCCTATACATTATAAACAGTCTGCCTCATACATTATACAATCTGCCCTATCATTATCAATCTAGCCCCATACATTATCATCGGCCCCATCATTCAATCTCTGCCCCATCCATTATACATCTTCCCCATACATTATAAAAATCTTTCCCCATCCATTATAACATCTTCCACCATTATACAATCTGCCCCTACTTAACTCTGCCCACATAGTACTATAACACTTCCCCAGCCCCATACATTATACAATCTGCCCCATCATTATAAAATCTTCCATACATTATACACTGCCCCCTTTTCTCTGACCTTGAATGAACTCCAGTTCTCATCGATCACCACCTGCAGTTCCCCGTTTCGACGCTAGTTGCGCACTTCTCTCTTTCTGGTCGGCAGTGGCCCCGCCACCCGCATCCCATACAGGAATTCCGCGGCCTTAAAGGTAGTGGGCAGGGCATCGTATAGCTCCGCCCCGTTGTTGTCATGGCTTTCCATTGATCACGGGGAGGCGTGGCCGGGGATATGCCTAATACTCCCTCCGCCGACTGGTCCCTACTCTCCAGTTCCCCGCCCCTCTTCGCCCTTGCCCCAACCCTCTCCTTTGCCGGCTGGAGTGGCTGAGGGATCGTATGGCTCCGGCTTGTGGAGAGGCCCGGCTACTGGGGTCCCCCGACCTCCACCCTGGACTGGTGCGTAGGAGAATTACATGGTCCACCAGGCCTACATGGCCGAGTTCTGTGAGTGCAGCGCCGCGGGGGATGATATGGGAGGGGGCACTTTGCTCATAGTTGTGCAGTGCATGATGGGAGTTTGTAGTGGTATACCTTAACATAACCTTCCCAAAGACTTATGGGGCTGCAGATTTCCATACTGGGAATGGTGGGAAAGCCTATATATATATATAGGTGGTGATAGATATTTATAGTTTATTTATGTTGTCTGTACAATCCCAGGCAACTATCAATTGGTTTAGTGCGAGAATCCTGGTTCCTTCTATAAAGGGGAAGGAAAGTGGAAGTATTTCTATTAAGGGGAAGTATTTCTATTAAGGGGAAGGAAAGTGGAACTATTTATATTAAAGGTGGAAGTATTTCTATAAAGGGGAAGGAAAGGGGAAGTATTTCTATTAAGGGGAAGGAAAGGGGAAGTATTTCTTTAAAGGGGAAGGAACAGTGGAGTATTTCTATAACAGGTGAAGTATTTCTATTAAAGGGTAAGTATTTCTATTAAAGGGAAGAAAGGGGAATTTTCTATTCAAAGGGGAGTTTCTATTAAAGGGGAGTATTCTTTAGGGGAAGGAAAGTGGAAGTATTTCTATTAAAGGGGAAGTATTTCTATTAACGGGGGAAGTATTTCTATTAAAGGGGAAGGAAAGTGAAGTATTTTCTATTAGGGAAGTATTTCTATTAAGGGAAGTATTTCTTTAAGGGGAAAGTATTTCTATTAAAGGTGAAGGAAATGCGTATTTCTATTAAAGGGGGAATATTTCTTTAAAGGGGAAGGAAAGTGGAAGTAATTTCTATTAAAAGGGGAAGTATTTCTATTAAAGTGGACGGAAAAGTTGGGACGTTTTTCTATTAAAGGGGAAGGAAAGTGGAAGTATTTCTATTAAGGGGGAAGTATTTCTATTAAAGGGGAAGTATTTCTATTAAAGTGGAAGGAAGTGATATTTCTATTAAAGGGGAAGTATTTCTTTAAAGTGGAAGGAAAGTGGGAAGTATTCTGTTTAAAGGGGAAGGAAATTGGAATATTTTCTATTACAGGGGAAGTATTTCTATTAAAGGGGAAGGAAAGGGAAGTATTTCTATTAAGGGGAAGTGTTTCTATTAAAGGGGAAGAAAGTGGAGTATTCTATTAAACGGGGAAGTCTTTTTCTATTAAGGGGAAGGAAAGTGGAAGTATTTTCTATTAAGGGGGAATACACATTTCTCATTAAGGGGAGGAAGTGGAAGTATTTCTATGAAAGGGGGAGTATTTCTAATGAAAGGGGGGAAGTATTTCTATTAAGGGGAAGATTTCTTTAAAGGGGAGGAAGGTGGAAGTATTTCTATTACAAGGGGAAGGAAGGTGAAAGTATTTCTATTAACGGGTGAAAGAGGTGGAAGTATTTCTATTAAGGGGAAGTATTTCTATTAAAGGGAAGGAAAGTGGAAATATTTCTATTAAAAGGGAGGAAGGTGAAGCATTTCTATCTTAAAGGGAACATTTCTATTTAAAGGGGAAGTACGGGAAGTATTTCTATTAAAGGGGAAGGAAGGGGAAGTATTTCTATTAAAGGGGAAGAAAGGGGAGTTCTTTCTATTAAAGGGGAAGGAACGGGGGAAGTATTTCTAGGAAAGGGGAGGTATTTATTAAGGGTGAAGAAAGGGGAAAGTATTTCTATGAAAGGGGAAGGACGGGGGGAAGTTTTTTATTAAAGGGGAAGGAAAGGGGGAAGTATTTTTTATTCCCGAGTCCCGGTGGAGTGTTTATTAGGGGGGTAAGGTGGAAGTCTCTTAAAGGGAGTAAAGGCATAAGATTTTATATTAAAGGGTATAAAGGTGTAAAATATTCCAGTGAACAAACCAGTCACTTCTTCACCCCATAACCACACGGGGGTAGCGTAGGTTTCACTGAGCGCACACAGGTGACCGTATGTTAAAGGAGAAGGATTTATCTATGACACTGTTACCTGGGATGGTGGCAAATGACCCCTTTGCTGCCAGTTCTTCTGGCCTACTGCCCTGTTTCCTTCCTTTCCTCTACCCACGGTGGTGCACGTAGACATTGGAATATCCTCTAGGTCATATCACCTCATATCATATTACATGCACACACCACAACATGCACCCCGATTACATGCACACACCACACATGCACCCCGATTACATGCATACACCACAACATGTCACCCCGATTACATGCACACACCACAACATGACCCCCGATCATGCATACCCCAACATGGCAACCCCAATTACATGCATCACCACACATGCACCCCAATTCATGCACACACACAACAGACAACACAACAAACACCCCCTACTTACATGCACACACCACAACATGCACACACCACAACATGCACACACCCACAACATGCACCCCTATTACATGCACACACACCACAACATGCACCACACCACACACATGCACACACCAAACATGCACCCCTATTACATGCACACACCACAACATGCACACACCACAACATGCACACACCAAAACTGCCCCCTATCATGCAACACCCCTGCACACACCACAACATGCACACACCACAACATGCCCACCACAACATGCACACACCAAAACATGCACCCCAATTACATGCACACACCACAACCTGCACCACAACATGCAAACCCCAATTACATGCACACACACACAACATGCACCCCTATTACATGCACCCCACCCAAACATGCACCCCGATTCATGCCAGCAAACCACAACATGCACCACAACATGCACCCCTATTACATGCACACACCACAACATGCACCACAACATGCACCCCTATTACATGCACACACCACAACATGCACCACAACATGCACCCCAATTACATGCACACCCACCACATGCACCCACAATTACATGCACACAACCACAAACATGCACCCCCGTTACATGCACACACCAAAACATGCACCCATCTTACATGCACACACCACAACATGCACCACAACATGCACCCCTATTACATGCACCAACCACATCACCACAACATGCACCCCAATTACATGCACACACCACAACATGCACCCCAATTACATGCACACACCACAACATGCACCCCAATTACATGCACACCACCACACATGCACCCATTACAATGCACACACCACCAACATGCACCCCATTACATGCACACACACACAACATGCACCCCAATTACATGCACACAACCACAAACATGCACCCCATTACAATGCACACACCACAACAATCACTCCCCAATTACATGCACACACACCACAACATCCCCCAATTACATGCACCACCACAACATGCAACCCAATTACTGCACCACCCACAACATGCACCCCAATTACATGCCACACACAACACAAACATTGCACCCCAATTACATGCACACACACCACAAACATGCACCCCAATTACTGCAACACACCACAAACATGCACCCAATTACATCACACACGACCACAACATGCACCCCATATCATGCACACACCACAAACATGCACCCCAATTACATGCACTACACCACAACATGCAACCCCAATTACATGCATACACCACAACATCACCCCAATTACATGCACACACCACAACATGCACCCCGATTACATGCACACACCACAACATGCACCCCAATTACATGCACCCCAATTACATGCACACACCAAAACATGCACTCCTATTATATGCACACAACATAACATGCTCACCCTTTTACATACATGCACCCCCTGTTACATGCACATGCCATGGTGGTAAATGACCCTTTGCTGCCAGTTCCGCCCACGTCCCTGATTTTCTGTACCCACGGTGGTGCACGTAGACATTGGAATATCCTCTAGGTCATATCACCTCATATCATTTTACATGCACACACCATAACATGCACCCCCATTACATGCACAGACCATAACATGCACCCCCATTACATGCACACACCATAACATGCATCCCCTATTACATGTATGTACCATAACATGCACACCCCATTACACGCATGCACAATCCATTACATGCACTAGCCAAAACATGCTCACCCTATTAACACACGCACACACTGTAATATGCACCCCTTATTACACGCACACACTGTAACATGCACCCCCTATTACAACGCACACCCTGTAACATGCCCCCCTATTAACGCACCCACTGTAACATGCAACCCCCTATTACACTCACAAAACCCCACCTGTAACATGCACCCCCTATTCACGCACACACTGTAACATCACCCCCTATTACACACCACACACTGTACATGCACCCCTATTACACATCACATGTTGTCTTATTAAATGCAATAAATGGAAATTGCCACTGCCTGGGTTCTGTGTATTCCTCCATAAGCTGTGAATGACTATGTAATGCCCGGTATTTATACTGTTATAATCATCAGTTTCCTGTTGATCACAGTGTAAAGACGTATAGTCAGTATTTGAGGTTGATTTAATGGACGTGCGTTTACCCCCCCCCACCCACTGGGGTCGTGCCTGAGGGTCTGAACTGGCTGTACGGTCGGACCATTTTCTATTGGTCTAATTCTCTAATTAGCGCTGTACCTGGTGAGCCCCATCTCTCTGTCCTGTTCCCCAGTTATATAGATGTGATGAATGGACAGAAGCTGCAACTGTATCAGGACTGTACTTTACTATACAAATACTGACCATATATAATAACCAAGGCCGGTATCGCACCGTTCTAACCAAGGCCGGTATCGCACCGTTCTAACCAAGGCCGGTATCGCACCGTTCTAACCAAGGCCGGTATCGCACCGTTCTAACCAAGGCCGTATCCGCACCTTCTAACCAGGCCGGTATCGCACCGTTCTAACCAAGGCCGGTATCGCACCGTTCTACTAACCAGGCCGGTATCGGCAGCCCGTTCGTAACCAAGGCCGTATCGCACCGTTCTAACCAAGGCCGGTATCGCACCGTCTAACATGCCGTATCGCACCTTCTAACCAGCCGTATCCGCACATTCACCTGCAGTTAAATAGCAGAGCGGTTCCTGAAATCCTCTTTTCTTTGGCTTATGAACTAGTTGAGGAATCTCTGCTCCCTTGGTACATTTTCCTCATCACTGGTGTATGTTATAATTTGTACTATCGATCACGACGGTTTATAATGATCCTACAGTGTGGTCGGAGCTGCCCTGCTGAACTACCCCCCCTCCCCCCTGCACAGATTCTTATAAAGGATAGTTCGGTATGTGCCACATTATTTAGTTGCACTTTGGCCTCTTCTGGGAGTGGATGTTGTATAGACCAGGACCATTAGTTTCAATAAGATTAGAAAACCCTCCTGTATAGGTGACTGTAGATATTGCGGTGGATATAGGTGACTGTAGATATCTCTGTGGATATAGGTGACTGTAGATATCTCGGTGGATTAGGTGACTGTATATATGCGGTGGATATGTTGACTGTAGTATCTCGTGTGGATATAGGTACTAGATATCTCGGTGGATATAGGTGACTGTAGACATCTCTGTGGATATGGGTGACTGTAGATATCTCGGTGGATATAGGTGACTGTAGATATCTCGGTGGATATAGGTGACTGTAGACATCTCTGTGGATATAGGTGACTGTAGATATCTCGGTGTATAGGTGACTGTAGATACTCGGGGATACAAGTGCTGTAGAAATTCTGTGATATAGGTGACTGTAGATATCTCGGTGGATATAGGTACTGTAGATATTGCGCGGTGGATATGGTGACTGTAGATATCGCGGTGGATATAGGTGACTAGATATTCGGTGGATATAGGTGGACTGTAGATATCGCGGTGGATATAGGTGACTGTAGATGATATCTCGGTGGATATAGGTGACTGTAGATGATATCTCGGTGGATATAGGTGACTAGATGATATCTCGGTGGATAAGTGACTAGATGATATCTCGGTGGATTAGGTGACTGTAGATGATATCTCGGTGGATATAGTTGACTGTAGATGAGTACTCGGTATAAGCGATGTAGTGATATGGATCGCGACTGTAGATGATATCTCGGTGATATAGGCGACTGTAGATGATATCTCGGTGGATATAGCGACTGTAGATATATCTCGGTGGAATAGGCGACTGTGATGATATCCTCGGTGGATATAGGCGACTGTAGATGATATCTCGGTGGATTATGCGACTGTAGGTGATATCTCGGTGGGATTAGGCGACTGTAGGTGATATCTCGGTGGATATAGGCGACTGTAGGTGAGCTATCTCGGTGGATATAGGCGACTGTGGGTGATATCTCGGTGATATAGCTACTGTAGGTGATATCTATCTCGGTGGATATAGGCGCTGTAGGTGATATCTCGGGTATAGGCGCCTGTCAGGTGATACTCGGTGATATAGCGACTGTAGGTGATATCTCGGTGGATTATGGCGACTGTAGAATGATATCTCGGTGATATAGGCGACTGTAGATGATATCTCGTGTATATAGGCGACTGTAGATGATATCCTCGTGGTGGATATAGGCGACTGTAGATGATATCTCGGTGGATATAGGCGACTGTAGATGATATCTCGGTGGATATAGGCGACTGTAGATGATATCTCGGTGGATATAGGCGACTGTAGATGATATCTCGGTGGATATGGCACTGTAGATGATATCTCGGTGTGCATAGGCGACTGTAGATGATATCTCTGGATATAGGCGACTGTAGATGATATCTCGGTGGATATAGTGCGACTGTAGATGATATCTCGTGGTATAGGCGACTGTAGATGATATCTCGGTGGATATAGGCGACTGTAGATGATATCTCGGTGGATATAGGCGACTGTAGATGATATCTCGGTGGATATAGGCGACTGTAGATGATATCTCGGTGGATATAGGCGTCTGTAGATGTCTCGGTGGATATAGGTGACTGTAGATGATATCTCGGTGGATATAGGTGACTGTAGATGTCTCGGTGGATATAGGCGACTGTAGATGTCTCGGTGGATATAGGTGACTGTAGATGTCTCGGTGGATATAGGTGACTGTAGACGTCTCGGTGGATATAGGTGACTGTAGACGTCTCGGTGGATATAGGTGACTGTAGACGGTCCGGGTGGATATAGTCTGACTGTAGACGTCTCGGTGGATATAGGTGACTGTAAGATGTCTCGTGGATATAGGTGACTGTAGACATGTCTCGGTGGATATGAGGTGACTGTAGATGCTCGGTATAGGTGATGTATATCTCGGTGGATATAGGTGACTGTAGATGTCTCCCGGTGGATATAGGTGCTGTAGTGTCTCGGTGGATATAGGTGACTGTAGATGTCTCGGTGGATATAGGTGACTGTAGATGTCTCGGTGGATATAGGTGACTGTAGATGTCTCGGTGGATATAGGTGACTGTAGATGATATCTCGGTGGATATAGGTGACTGTAGATGTCTCGGTGGATATAGGTGACTGTAGATGTCTCGGTGGATATAGGTGACTGTAGATGTCTCGTGAAAATTCTCGGGGGTTAATTAAACAACAGGTGAGGCCCAATGTCCGTTTACTTCCAGGCGATAAGGGACTGGGGAATGTTCTGGGTGTGGTACTAGCTGATCTGGGGATTACTGTCACGTTTGCAACTTGATTTCATACAGTAAAAGTGGAACTTAATTTACCATTTTTACAATCTCAGTTGGTTACTTTTTATTCTCCTTTGGATATTAAAGACAATTATACTGTAAAAATTAACTTTTTTGAAATGAAAAGTACCTGGGTAAGGGAGTAACGATTAACAATTCCCACCTCTCAATATTGTTTCAATGAGGAGCTACAGCACATCCAAGTTATGGCCCTGGGCCTTTTCTGGCAGCAGTTTTCTTCGTGCTGCCCTGTCCAGTGCGGGTTAGAATTGGGACCCGGTCCTGCGGGTTCCGAATAGGACCCTGTCCAGTGCGGGTTAGAAATTGGGACCCGGCCGTGTGGGTTAAAATTAGACCCCCCCGGTCCCAGTGTGGGGTTAGAATTAGGACCCGGTCCAGTGCTGGTTAGAATTAGGACCCGGTCCAGTCGGGTTAGAATTAGGACCGGTCAAGTGCTGTTAAATTAGGACCCGGTCCAGTGTGGGTTGAATTAGGACCTGTCCATGTTGGTTAGAATAGGACCCGGTCTCAGTCGGGTTAGAATTAGGACCCGGCCTGCGTGATTCAGGTTGGGTTAGATGTGGAGGACCTGTCCAGTGTTGGTTAGAATTAGGACCCGGTTCCCGTGCGGGTTAGAATTAGGACCCGGTCCAGTGCGGGTTAGAATTGGGGACCCGCCCAGTGGTGGGTTAGATTGGGACCCTGGTCCAGGCGGGTTAGAATTAGGACCCGTTCCGTGCGGGTTAGAATTAGGACCCGGTCCAGTGTGGGTTAGAATTAGGACCCTGTCCAGTGTTGGTTAATTAGGACCCGGTCCCCCATGCGGTTATATTAGGACCCGGTCCAGTGCGGGTTAGAATTGGGACCCGGCCCGTGTGGGTTAAATTGGGACCACGGTCCAGTGTGGGTTAGAATAGACCCGCCCGTTGGTTAGTTAGACCCGTAGCCCGTCGTGCGCCCAGTGTGGGTTAAATTAGGACCCGGTCCAGTGCGGGTTAGAATTAGGACCCGGCCCATGTGCGGGTTAGAATTGGACCCGGTCCCGTTTGGGTTAGAATTCGGGACCCCCGGCCCAGTGTGGGTTAGAATTAGGACCCGTCCCGTTGGGTTAGAATTAGGACCCGGTCCAGTGTGGGTTAGAATTAGGACCCGGTCCAGTGTGGGTTAGAATTAGGACCCGCCCAGTGTGGGTTAGAATTAGGACCCGGCCCAGTGTGGTGGGTTAGAATTAGGACCCGGTCCAGTTGTGGGTTTAGAATTAGACCCCCCGCCCAGTGTTGGTTAGAATTAGGACCCGGTCCAGTGTGGGTTAGAATTAGGACCCCGGTCCCCAGGCGGGTTTAGAATTAGGACCCGGTCCAGTGTGGGTTGAATTGGGACCTGGCCCGTGCGGGTTAGAATATGACCCGGCCAGTGTGGGTTAGATTGGGACCCTGGTCCAGTGTGGTATAGAATTAGGACCGCCGTGTGGGTTAGAATTAGGACCCGGCCCAGTGTGGGTAGACTTAGGACCCGTCCAGTTCGGTTAGAATTGGGGACCCGCCCAGTGTGGGTTAGATTAGGACGCCGGTCCAGTGTGGGTTAGACTTGGACCCGTCCCAGTGCGGGTTAGAATTGGAGCCCCGGTCCAGTGCGGGTTAGAATTAGGACCCGGTCCAGTGCGGGTTAGAATTAGGACCCGGTCCGTGTGGGTTAGAATTAGGACCCGGTCCAGTGTGGGTTAGAATTAGGACCCGGTCCAGTGCGGGTTAGAATTAGGACCCGGTCCATTGTGGGTTAGAATTAGGACCCTGTCCAGTGTTGGTTAGAATTAGGACCCGTCCATGCGGTTAAATTAGGACCCGGTCCAGTGTGGGTTAGAATTAGGACCCTGTCCAGTGTTGGTTGAATTAGGACCCGGTCCAGTGCGGGTTAGAATTAGGACCCCGGTTCCATTGCGGGTTTTAGAGATTGGGACCCGTGCCCAGTGCGGGTTAGAATTGGGACCTGTTCCAGTGCGGGTTAGAATTAGGACCCGGTCCAGTGCGGGTTTAAATTAGGACCCGGTCCAGTGTGGGTTAGAATTAGGAACCCTGTCCCGTGTTGGTTAGAATTACAGGACCCGGTCCAGTCGGGTTAGATTGGAGGGACCCGTCCAGTGCGGGTTCGAATTGGGACCCGGCCCATTGTGGGTTAGAATTGGGACCTGGCCCAGTGTGGTGTTAGAATGGAGACCCGGTCCAGTGTCGGTTAGAATTAGGACCACGGTCCAGTGCGGGTTTGAATTAGGACGGTCATGCGGTTGAATTAGACCCGGTCCAGTGCGGGTTAGAATTAGGACCCGGTCCAGTGCGGGTTAGAAATTATACCGTTCCGTTGTAGATTGACCCGGTCCTGCGGGTTTAGAATTAGGAACCCGGTCCAGTGCGGGTTAGAATTAGGACCCGGGTCCAGTGCGGGTTAGAATTAGGACCCGGTCCGAGTGTGGGTTAGAATGAGGACCCTGTCCAGTGTTGGTTAGAATTAGGGACCCCGGTCCAGTGGGGTTTAGAATTAGGACCCGGTCCAGTGCGGGTTAGAATTGGGAGCCCGGCCCAGTGTGGGTTTAGAATTGGACCGGTCCAGTGGTGGGTTAGAATTAGGACCCGGTCCAGTGTGGGTTAGAAATTAGGACCCGGTCAGTGCGGGTAGAAATTAGGACCCGTCCAGTGCGGGTTAGAATTAGGACCCGGCCCAGTGTGGGATAGAATTAGGACCCGGCCCAGTGTGGGTTAGAATTAGGACCCGGTCCAGTGTGGGTTAGAATTAGGACCCGGCCCAGTGTGGGTTAGAATTGGGACCTGGCCCAGTGTGGGTTAGAATTGGGACCCGGCCCAGTGCGGATTAGAATTAGGACCCGGCCCAGTGTGGGTTAGAATTAGGACCCGGTCCAGTGCGGGTTAGAATTAGGGACCCGCCCATTGCGGGTTAGAATTAGGACCCGGCCCAGTGGCGGGTTAGAATTGGACCCTGTCCGTGGTGGGTTAGAATTAGGACCCGGTCCAGTGTGGGTTAGAATTAGGACCCGGCCCAGTGCGGGTTAGAATTAGGACCCGGTCCAGTGTGGGTTAGAATTAGGACCCGGCCCAGTGTTGGTTAGAATTAGGACCCGGCCCAGTGTGGGTTAGAATTGGGACCCGGCCCAGTGTGGGTTAGGATTGGGTCCCGGTCCATTGCTATTGCAGATTGAAATCAGGACCTGGTCCATTGCATGTTAGAATCAGGGCAGGTCCAGTGCGGGTTAGAATCAGGGCCGGTTTATTGCGGGTTAGGATCAGAACCCGTTCCAGTGCGAGTTAGAATCAGGGCCGGTCCAGTGGGGGTTAGAATAAGGACCCAGTCCAGTGCAGGTGCTCCAGAGCAGGTTAGAATAGGACACGGTCCAGTGCGGGTTGGAATCAGGGCCCGGTCCAGTGTGGTTAGAATCAGGGCCCGGTCCAGTGGGGGTTAGAATCAGGGCCCGGTCCAGTGTTTATTCCCTTAGATGATTGGTCAATCATCTAGATCAATGGATGCTTATTCGATGGGGTTTTGATTGGTTTTACTTACTCTTGCTAGGAAAAAGGGATAATATGCCCCTTACTGTGTAATATGAGGATATAAAGGCACAGAGGAGTTCCCTGCTTTTATACAGAGTTCACTTTACAAACCTCATAAAACACTGTAACTGGGTGTATTATTTCTTATTACATACAGTATAAGGGGGGGGAAAGGAATTTTGCTGGCTAGTCCCTTTACTAAATCCCTAACCAGCTGTAATACAAGGTAACCCCCGTCAGCCCAGCAATAAAATAGATTAATGTATACATACTAGAATTTAACTTAAAGGGTATCTCCAATGATATAAAAAAGGAAAAAAAATTGGTATTCTGTTTTATTGAGGAACGGTAGGTAAAGGAGCTGTGCCTTACCTCCCATTCTTCAATAAAACCTGCCGGGAACAAAGGAAAGGTACTTACCCAATCACTCGCTCCTCCACTGTGTCCTCTGACAGGTCCTGACGGACTCTGTACTCTATGCGCATGCGCATCAATGAAACTGAATCATAAGGGGAGCAGCAGAGGTATATATTCTTATAAAAACCACTCATCTACGTAGTTGAGTGATTTTTATAAGGATATATTCTGTTGTTGTTCCCCATTCAAAGACCATAGCCTTATATATTATATATAATACTGTACGCATGGGGTTGGACTGGGCGAGCCAGTGAATCATTTACCAAGATGTCTGTAGGAAGAGTTTCTCCTCCACTGATTCATAAATACCACGAGACCTTTGGAGCATCTACCAATGGGCAAGTTGAGGAAACTCAGACATCTCTCCCAGCCAATCAATGTCCGGGGTTGACAATATAAAAAAGCTCCATACTGCTTTGAATGAACTTATTCCTGCCACAGACTGAGTGATCTCTGTGCATAAATATGATATATATTAGGAGGAAATCATTACGCCCAATAGGATGCTGGAGGGTGAATTCACAACGCTGCCCCTTTAAGTTACCTATACACCTGTGAATTGTTTCAATCGAATTGATTCTTTGCCATAATAATCTATCGCATGTAGAATTAATTTAACCTTCATCGTTCTGATCATGGGGAATGTTTGTAACCTGCAGTGACCAGGATTTATCCTTTACCCCTAGGTTGTGTTACCCTCTCTATCTAGTGTCACACGAGTGGCGTGTTTTCACCCAGTTGGATTTGTCGGTCTGCTCAGTGGGACTGACGCTGGTTCATTCTCAGTACGGTGTGATATAACCGTGCAGCTGCCGCAAACCCATCTTAAGGTCACACTAACCTTTTTTTTTCATTATTAATATTTAACGTAGGAGCCAGCAGTGCGATATCAGTGTCCAACACTGTCCATCATTAATCTGCTGGTCTGTTCACTGGAACACAGACAAATTCTCGTAAATAATGAGCACTGAATAATGAGAACAATGAATAGTAGTAATATTTATACAAAATGGATTTTTATTGTTTAGACCAAATTAAGTCTACTATATGTGTTAAAATCTTAAAGGGGAACTGTGGTCTCCAAACAAGGTGGGATTAAATGAAAGGCCAGTTCCCTACCTTTAAAACGAGACATCAACCACCTCTCTACGTGCTCCACAGCCCAAGATATAAAGAAATGACTGACCAGAAAGTTAATGGGGGTCTGTTCAGATTGCGGGGGAGTGGTGTCTGTGTCAGATAGCGGGGGGGTCTGTGTCAGATAGCGGGGGGGGGGTCTGTTGTCAGATAGCGGGGGGGGTCTGTGTCAGATAGCGGGGGGGGGTTCTGTGTCAGATAGCGGGGGGGTCTGTGTCAGATAGCGGGGGGGTCGGTGTCAGATAGCGGGGGTCTGTGTCAGATAGCGGGGGTCTGTGTCAGATAGCGGGGCGTCTGTGTCAGATAGCGGGGGCGTCTGTGTCAGATAGCGGGCGTCTGTGTCAGTCGTATAACACACTGTCTATTATCAGACCCTCTGCATATGGTTGGGTTAATGAGGTTGAACCTGATAGACATTAATGGTACATTAACTGAACGAACTGTGTGTAATGGCCTAATACACACACACAAATGTATGACTATTACATCAGATCAATCACAACCAACTATTAATACAGATGGTGCTGTGTGTGCAGGATTGATTCAATATGATAAGTTGGTCCCATTAAAATATTGGGGGGTTATTTATTACAGACAGATTAGACTGTATCACTTGCATATTGGGGGGTTAATATTTATTACAGACAGATTAGACTGTATCACTTGTATATTGGGGGGTTAATATTTATTACAGACAGATTAGACTGTATCACTTGTATATTGGGGGGTTAATATTTATTACAGACAGATTAGACTGTATCACTTGTATATTGGGAGTTAATATTTATTACAGACAGATTAGACTGTATCACTTGTATATTGGCCCCCAATTACAAGTGATACAGTCTAATCGTCTGTAATAAATATAACCACCCCAATATACAAGTGATACAGTGTAATCTGTCTGTAATAAAATATAACCCCCAATATACAAGTGATACAGTCTAATCTGTCTGTAATAAATATTAACCCCCAATATAAAACAAAGGTGATACAGTCTAATCTGTCTGTAATAAATATTAACCCCCCAATATACAGTGATACAGGCCGAATCTTCCCGGAATAAAGATAGGAACCCTAGGATAGTCACCAGGTAGGAGGGACTGGTAGGGATAGTCACCAGGTAGGAGGGATGGTAGGGATAGGTCACCAGGTAGGAGGGAATGGTAGGGATTATGCACCAGGTAGGCGGAGACTGGTAGGGATAGTTCACCAGGTAGGAGGGACTGGTAGGGATTAGTCACAGGTAGGAGGGAATGGTAGGGATAGTCACAAGGTAGGAGGCACTGGTAGGGATAGTCACCAGGTAGGAGGGACTGGTAGGGATAGTCACCAGGTCGGAGGGACTGGTAGGGATAGTCACCAGGTGGAGGAGGACTGGTGTAGGGATTAGTCACCAGGGCGGAGGGACTGGTAGGGATAGTCACCAGGTCGGAGGGATGGTAGGGATAGTCACCATAGGAGGACTGGTAGGGATAGTCACCAGGTAGGAGGGGATGGTAGGGTAGCACCAGGTAGGAGGGACTGGTAGGATAGTCACCAGGTCGGAGGGACTGGTCGGGATAGTCAACCAGGTCGGAGGGACTGGTAGGGATAGTCCACCAGGGTCGGAGGGACTGGTAGGGATAGTCACCAGGTCGAAGGGACTGGGAGGGACGTCACCAGGTCGGAGGGACTGGTAGGGATAGTCACCAGGTCGGGAGGGACTGGTAGGGAGTCACCAGGTAGGAGGGACTGGTAGGGATGGTCACACAGGGAGGAGGGACTGGTAGGGATAGTCACCAGGTGGAGGGACTGGGTAGGGATAGTCACCAGGTAGGAGGGATCGGTAGGGATAGTCACCAGTGAGGTAGGAGGGGACTGGTAGGGATATCACCTAGGTAGGAGGGAATGGTAGGGAGTCACCGGTAGGCGGGACTGGTAGGGATAGTCACCAGTAGGAGGACTGGTAGGGATAGTCACCAGGTAGGAGGGACTGGTAGGATAGTCACCAGGTGGAGGACGGGGGAAGTCACCAGGTAGGAGGGACTGGTAGGGATAGTCACCAGGTAGGAGGGACTGGTAGGGATAGTCACCAGGTAGGAGGGACTGGTAGGGATAGTCACCAGGTAGGAGGGACTGGTAGGGATAGTCACCAGGTAGGAGGGACTGGTAGGGATAGTCACCAGGTCGGAGGGACTGGTAGGGATAGTCACCAGGTAGGAGGGACCTGGAGGGATAGTACCAGTAGGGGGACTGTAGGATAGTCACAGGTAGGAGGGACTGGTAGGGATAGTCACCAGTAGGAGGGACTGGTAGGGATAGTCACAGGTCGAGGGACTGGTAGGATAGTAACCAGGTAGGAGGGGACTGGTAGGGATAGTACCAGTCGGAGGGAGTAGGGATAGTCACCAGGTAGGAGGGACTGGTAGGGATAGTCACCAGGTAGGAGGGCACTGGTAGGGATAGTCACAGGTAGGAGGGGACTGGTAGGGAGAGTCACCAGGTAGGGGGATGGTAGGTAAGGTCGGAGGGACGGTAGGGGACGTCACCAGGTAGGAGGGACTGGTAGGGATAGTCACCAGGTAGGAGGGACTGGTAGGGATAGTCACCAGGTCGGGGAACTTACCTTTACTTTCGGTCTGTATTTCAAGTAAAGGGTCCTTGTGTACAAACTAGAATGGGAAGGAAGGAGAATGATCCATGAGATTGGGACAGTTGGTAGATTATCGGAATCACGCAGTGAACACAGAACAAATAGGAAATGGCATTAATCTCGATTGTCCAGTGATTAACCCCCAATATCTCACTGGATCTTATTGGTCATTATGGGTCTTCCCCAGGAACAACCCCAAACTAGATACTGCATTCCCCCATCTGAGCGTGACCTGCAGGTAAATGGTTTAAAACGTCGCCAGTTCCTATTCGTTTACAGACTGTGGATTTTATAGTAAATCGGAGGACCGTCACCGCCATAAGTCTCCCACCTACCTGAACAATATGTGCAGATAGGAGCCCAGTCCGGTGAAAATGTGCCACCAGGCGTGAAACTGGGTAACAGCGCCAACTACTGGAGGGACCCTTTGCCGCACTTCTCTGCAAGACATAAATCAATTTTAGTCTGGCTAAGAGACAAGCAGATTAACAGGACATTTCAATGGTCTGTCCTTATGTTCTCAGGGTGAACCATCTTGTCTGTAATAAAATGACTGAATCCAGAATGCAAACACCCCCTTACCAGAGGGCCAACATGGACTAGTCCCTGTATTACATGGGTACAATGGTAGAAGGCTGGTCACACATTCCTACCCAGCATGGAAAGAGATAAACCAACAGGGATCTGGAGGAAGACAATCTCTCTTATCGGATATTCTGCCCTACATGGGCATCAGCAGTCCAACAGATCTAGGCCCATCTGTACGTGAGGTCATCGCTGCCCTTGGTGATGTCATCAGGTGGACAGACAAAACTGCCACGCCCTTCTCTCCAACATGGGAACCAAACACAATTAGGATTTGGAATTTAACCCATTGACTTCCACAACATAATCTTACCTCCACGTGCTACAGAAAATATTGTCCACGTTCCACAAAATGAACCCTAAGAAGAAGACTCCGAGAGAGGTGTAGGCCAATCCTCTCAGCCACGGATACACCCTGCAAGATGTCAAGAGGGAGACACTTACCGTAAATAATTGTTATAACTCTGATTGTTTCTAACAATAAATGGTGAGATGGACATGGAGACAGGTACAGGGGAAGATTATGAAATTGAAGGTGACATTAAATACTACGCAGTGCGGCCTTATGGGTAATGGAAAAGATGGAGACTCCTGTGCTTGTATTCCTCCAACAACCAATCAATGGCCAGCATTTAACACTGTTTAGTTAGTATCATGAAATCAATAATGATTGGTTGTTGTGGGTTGTGACATAAACCCAAAGTCACCTATCAAGGCACCAGGGAGAAGTCATAAATAAGACCAAATATGTCCGATGGTTTACCCACTGATACTTTCAGACCTAAACAAACCCACGTGGTCACCAGAGATATAACAAGGTCTCTAATGCTTAATGAAGAGTTAACACAGGATAATTTGTAGTTGTGAAAACATGAATCCAGGTGGGAAAGAAGGAACGAGGTGGTGGTTAAGTCTTCACGGTTTACCATACCAGGTCACTATATAGACAGACGCAGGAGCACTAAGAAGGACACCCAGCAGCCAGTACATTACCGTTATAGGTGAGAGGGTACACAACTTAGATGCTTTATAGTATTACAGGATTAGAGGGGCCACAATTCATATGTTTAAATATTCAACTACACTATAAAAAGTCTATTAACAAACACTGGATCTTGTTAATCCACAAATTAATAATTATACGTATAGTTACCATCTAATATCCCTATATAAATATAGAACGTTATACGTATAGTTACCATCTAATATCCCTATATAAATACAGAACGTTATACGTATAGTTACCATCTAATATCCCTATATAAATATAGAACGTATAAAGTATAGTTACCATCTAATACCCTATATAAATATCAGAACGTTATACGTATAGTTACCATCTATATCCCTATATAAATAGAACAGTTATCGTATAGTGTACCATCTAATACCCATATAAAATAGAACGTTATACGTTAGTACCATCTAATATCCCTATATAAATATAGAACGTGTATACGGAAGTTACCATCTAATATCCCTATATAAATAAGAACGTTATACGTATAGTTACCATCTAATATCCCTAATAAATATAGAACGTTATACGTATAGTTACCATCTAATATCCCTATATAAATATAGAACGTTATACGTATAGTTACCACTCAATATCCCTATATAATATAGAACGTTATAAGTATAGTTACCATCTATATCCCTTATAAATATAGAACGTTATACGTATAGTTACAATCTAATATCCCTATATAATATAGAACGTTTAACGTATAGTTACCATCTAATATCCTATATAATAAGAACGTTATACGGTAGTTACATCTAATATCCCTATATAAAATAGAACGTTATACGTATAGTTACCATCTAATATCCCTATACTAAATATAGAAGTTATACGTATAGTTACATCTTAATATGCCATATACTAATATAGAACGTTATACGTCTAGTTAACCATCTAATATCCCTATATAAAATAGAGACGTTATAGTATAGTTTCACATCTAATATCCCTAAAAATGAACGTTATACTATAGTTACATATATACCTATAAAATAGAACGTTATACGTATAGTTACCATATAATACCTAATAAATATAGAACGTTATACGTATAGTTACATCTAATATCCTATATAAATATAGAACGTTATACGTATAGTTACCATCTAATATCCCTATATAAATATAGAACGTTATACGTATAGTACCATCTAATATCCCTTATATATAAATATAGAAATATACGTATAGTTACCATCTAATATCCCTATATAAATATAGAACGTTTAACGTATAGTTACCATCTAATATCCCTAATAAATATAGAACGTTATACGTTATAGTTACCATTAAATCCCTATAAAATATAAACGTATACGTATGTTACCATCAATATCCCTAGAAATATAGAACGTTATACGTATAGTTACCATTAATATCCCTATATAAATATAGAACGTTATACGTATAGTTACCATCTAATATCCCTAATAAATATAGAACGTTTATACGTATAGTTAACATCTAATATCCTCATATAAATATAGAACGTTATACGTAGTTACCATCTAATATCCCTATATTAAAATACAGACGTTATAAGTATAGTACCATCTAATATCCTATATAAATAGAACGTTATACGTATAGTTACCATCTAATATCCCTATATAAATTAGAACGTTATACGTATAGTACCATCTATATCCCTATATAAATAGAACGTTATACGTATAGTTACCATCTAATATCCTATATAAATATAGAACGTTATACGTATAGTTACCATCTAATATCCCTATAAATATCAGAACGTTATAACGTAAGTTACCATCTAATATCCCTATATAAATACAAGAACGGTAACGTATAGTTACCATCTAATATCCCTATATAAATATAGAACGTTATAGTATAGTACCCATCTAATATCCCATATAAATACAGAACGTTATACGTATAGTACCATCTAATCATCCCTATATAAATATAGAACGTTATACGTATATTTACATCTATAGTACCAACAAATCCTATTAAATAAGAACGTTATACGTATAGTTACCATCTAAATCCCTATATAAAATATAGAAGTTATACGTATAGTTACCATCTAAATCCCTATATAAATATAGAACGTTATACGTATGTTACCATCTAACTCCCTATATAAATATAGAACGTTATACGTATAGTTACCATCTAACATCCCTATATAAATATAGAACGTTATATGTATAGTTACCATCTAATACAGAACATTGCCCCTTTAATTAAGTTTCAACTACACCATTTGTCAAAATGAATGTGTGATCAATCAAAATCAGATTGAAAGAAGCAGATACGCAGCGCTAATGTTATAGTCTAAAAAAAATGAGATAGTCTAATCGGTCTGGATTAAATATATAACCCCCAATATACAAGGGATAAAGTGATAATCTGTCGGTAATAAATAAGACCCAATATACAAGGTGATACAGTGTATCTGTTGTAATAAATATTAACCATCAATAACAGTGATACAGTCTAATCGTGCTGTAATAAATATTAACCCCCAATATACAAAGTTCAGTGTCTAGCAAGATCCGATGGTGTCTGCATCATCTATTCAGAGTACGCTTTTGTCGGGGGATGTGGCTGGATGGAAAAAAAGCCAGTAATACCAAATTCATAAAAGGTAGATCGTTGCGCACGCCTGGTAACCTTGCTCCTGTAAGCTAACACATCATGGTAGGGAAGGTGATGGCAACTTTGTAAGGGAGTCATATCCTTGACTGTCATCCAGAGATAATGCTATTAAGTAGTAGTCAGCATGGATTATTGAGAATATCAGATTTCATGCCAGAAATAATTTAATTGGTTTTATGAAGAAGTGAGTAAGAGTTGAGGATTTCAGGCAGCTGTCGGCTTGTTGGTATATTTTGGATTTTGCAAAGCCTTTGATAATGTGCATCATAGGCTGACTATGTTATAAATGATGACTGTTGGCCTCGAAGAATAAGCACTTCTTGTTCATGAGCTAGCAGAAGTGTATGGGACCAGCAACAGAGAGTGGTGGGTTAGTGGAGAGGCATCTATGTGGGCGAGCTACAGTGCTAAGTGGGACGTTCCTCAGTTCTGTACGTGCGGTCCGTTTTATATTCTGGTTCTCGTTTAGCTTATAATGACTTAGAAGAAGGGGGCATTGAGGCAACGGTCTCGGTGTTTGCTGCTGACACTCAATATGCAGCGGCTTGGTAACTTCCAATGATGTTGCAGTGGCTGCACGGTCAGAATTAGATAGATTACTCAAAATGAGGCAGGAAAGGCAGATGGATTCAATCAGCTGTGATAAATTGTAAGGGTGATGTATTGGGTTTTAATGAATCCCTAGTGCAACGCTACCACCATAATAACTCTGGAGTGCATCTGCCTGGAAAAAGATTTGGGGGTGGGTAGCTAACGGACTAGCTTGTAGCAACAGCAAGGCAGCAACAGGCTAGAGTAGCAAGATATGTCTTGTATAAAAGAGGGGAATGTGAAATACGATCGAAACATATTCTCCCTTTACAGGCACTGTAAGGCTCATTGGACTTGGGTGCTACCAGTCCCTCCTACCTGGTGACTATCCCTACCAGTCCCTCCTACCACAATCCGACCAATTGTGATGGTGTTTTGCTTGTTTTCCATTTGAACAGTTCCTATTTGGAATGTGGCCGGTGATTATGGTGGAAAATACCAAGAAGCTTTGAAATGGAACCTGGAAGTTAAACTACAACATTCCACAATGTGGGAACATCGTCAGACATTCTATGCAGTAAACACGGACTGGGTTATATGCAACTCACTATTTCCAGTATTTCTAGAAACGTATGTATCCAGCCTTGCACTGGTACTGCCAAATTTATCCGGAAAGAAAAATTCCTTGGTTTTGGTGATGGCACCGTATGGCGCTAGCGATTATGGATTTTCCAGTGGCGTAGCCCCAATCTACTGGTTACAGAACTGCACTATGCATATATTTCATTTGGTATTAGGACAACCAGTGTCCTTCTGTTTGTTGGTAAACTACATATCCCAGAATCCCACCAAAGGATGACGGGCAGAAGCCACCGACTCCCCATTTATCATTAATATAAATAATCACCAATTACAACTATTGTAATTTTGCCTTGCTATGGCCTTAACAATAAGAAAATGAAGGTCATACTAAAACAAATTTCCTTGACTCCTCACTTCACTTTCTAAGTAGCTGTTAGTCCCACTCACTCCGCCAATTTTTGCTCATTTCCTCCCTGTCCAGCAAACTGAGCATGTCTAGACCAGTGACTTGGTGGGGGGGAGGAGCTAAAATTGACTTAAGTGCTTTTCTTGTATTTCTAGTTAAGAATTTTATAGAAAGGTAAGTTATATATCAAACTGTAAGTCAAGGAAATGTGTTTTACAGGGAACTTCTTTCTAATGTCAATCATTGGGTGACTTTACCTAGAGGAAACCAGAACCAGTGGTCACCACTCAGCTCAGATTTCTGTGCCTTTAACCATTCATACAAGTAATGTTATCTGCCTTTCCCTGTCTGGTTGGTTGTGTTGGACTGTCTGTGTCGGGTGTTAGACATTGCAGGACAATTAATAAAAAGTGTAAACATGTATGTGCTGCTTAGCTACAGACACCAATCAGATATGATCTAACTGCAGTAACCTAGTAAATAGTCAACATCTGATTGGTCACTGCAGAATAACAGGAAACAACCCTGGAATTTTGTCTGCTCAAAGCGGAACTATCACTTGGAATCCAGTGGTTCTGAGCATTGCCCCTTTAAAGCTCCATAAAAGTGGGTGGAGTGAAGGTCTAGAGATTTGTACATTAGGGTCACAGTATGTGTAATACAGGAATGTAATAAATTGAACGCAAAGCTTTCTGGGTGGTTGTAAATCATTTGCATATTCTCCACGTTTGGAAATTAACTTATTTTCTTAATAAATTTCTTTTCTCTCGTTTTCTTGTTTTTTGGATTTTATTTTTATTTGTGATGTTAAAGGGTAAGTTCACCTTAATTGTAACCTAGTCCCAATGTCTTCTCTGCTATACAGAACCTCTCTCATAGATGGATCTGCCCGTTCACCAATAATTACCTCTCCCCGACCTCTCGTTCTGTGCAATTGGCCAATCGAGTTGGAAATCTCCCATAATCTACAGAATTGCATGATGGGAAATAGATGCCATTAGGCTGTGTAAGTTCTGCAGAGCTTTTTCAATGAAATGTTGCTTGTGTGTCCCATTTAACTGTAGGACGAACGTCCTGATTGCAGCATGTACACTGAATGGGGGACGTTATTACAGGGACAGTGACACTAGTAAATAATAATAGTAGTTTAGCAGGTGGGCCAGTCTACACCATTGTGTTATCTGTAATATGTACTTGTTGTTTTATAGAGGAATAATAAAGGTTTAAAATGGGATGAACCTCCCCTTTTAGTGAATTGTTTCTATTTTATAAACATTGTGTTACCCTCCTGTCCTTTATATCATTTCATGATTAGTTATTAAGTGGCTCAGTGGTTAGTACGGTGGCTCAGTGGTTAGTACGGTGGCTCAGTGGTTAGTACGGTGGCTCAGTGGTTAGCACTGATACCTTGCAGCGCTAAAGTCCTGAGTTCGATTCCACCCTTGGACACATCTGCAAGGAGTTTGTATGTTCTCCCCGTGTTTGCGTGGGTTTCCTCCGGACACTCCGGTTTCCCCCACAATCATAAAGACATACTGATAGGTTGTATGTGTACATAAAGTGATTAGATTGTAAGCTCTTCGGGGCAGGGTCTGATGTGAATTGAGTAAATAATTAAGCGCTGCAGAATTTGTAGCATACATAGATACATACAAACTATGTAATAACACCTCCCCACCCACCAGGACCCAGTCCCCTCTGTAATCACACCTCCCCACCCACCAGGACCCATTCCCCTCTGTAATCACACCTCCCATCCACCAGGACCCAGTCCCCCTCTGTAATCTACACCGGTCCCCACCTACCCACCACATGGACCCAGTCCCCCTCTGTAATCACACCTCCCCACCACCAGGACCCCAGTCCCCTCTGTAATACAACCTACCTCCCCATCCCCAGACCCAGTCCCCCTCTGTAAAGCCACCTCCCCTCCACCAGGACCCGTCCCCTCTGTAATCAACACCTCCCCACCCCCAAGGGACCCAGTCCCCTCTGGTAATACACCGCCCCATCCACCAGGACCCAATCCCCCCTCTGTAATCACACCTGCCCACCCCCTCCCCATCCACCAGGACCCAGTCCCCTCTTAATCAACACCTCCCCACCCCGGAATCCCCTCTAATAACCCCATCACGCCATCCCCCTTACACTCAACGAAGTCTTAATCCACACACCCCATCCACCAGGACCAGTCCCCTCTGTATAACACCCTTCCCCATCCACCAGGACCCATGTCCCCTCTGTAATCACCCCCCCCACCAGGACCCGTCCCCTCTGTAATCCACACCTCCCCACCCCCAGACCCCAGTCCCCTCTGTAATCCACCTCCACCCCCCACCGGACCCAGTCCCTCTGTAATCAACCTCCCCATCCACGCAGGGGCCCAGTCCCCTCTCGTAATCACACCTCCCCATCCCGGTCCCTCTGTAATCACACCTCCCCTCCCTCCATGACCCCAGTCCCTCTGAATACACACCTCCCCATCAACCGACCCAGTCCCCCTCTGTAATCAAAACACCTCCCCATCCACCAGTACCCAACCCCTCTGTAATCCACCCATCCCAGAACCATTCCCCTATCACACCCGCTTGACACCTCCACACGCTCCCCTCTGTAATCACACACAGACATCCCCCTCCCCCAGGACCAGTCCCCGTCTGGTACTCACACCTCCCCATCCACAGCGACCCAGTCCCCTTCTGTAAGACACCTTCCCACCACACCAGGACCCAGTCCCCTCTGTAATCACACCCCACTCCCACACCACCAGCCCCAGTCCCCTCTGTATCACACATCCCACTCCACCATTGACCCAGTCTCCTCTGTAATCAGACCACCTCCCACCACCAGGACCCAGTCCCCTCTGTAATCACACCTCCCCATCCACCAGGACCCAGTCCCCTCTGTAATCACACCCATCCCATCCCCAGGGACCCCAGTCCCTCCTCTGTAACTCACACCTTCCCCATCCACCAGGACCCGCCCTCTTATACCTCTCAACAGACAGTCTGTACTCACACCTCCCCACCCCAGGACCCAGTCCCCTCTGTAGTAACACCATCCCCCAGCCAGCACAGGACCCAGTCCCCCTTCGTTACCCTCCCCACCCCACCCACCTGATCCATCTCCCTTCAGTCCACCTCTGTCCCCAAGTCCAGTCCCCCCTGTAGTCACAACCCAGGTAAACCAGACAGAAGTGCCCGTCTATTTTTTCATCTTTCCCTCTTTCTCTTGTGGCCTAACTTCTTCTCAAGTGCTTTCTGATCCGGGTGGGTGGGGGGCATTTTTTGGCTTCCTGGCCTATGTCTCCTGCTGCTGTGACTGGTCATCTTTGCTTCTTTTTCTTCCGTCTCGTCTTTCCAAGGGTTAGGAAGGACGACACTTCTGAACGTTTTGGGAGCACTTTCATATTTACCAAGACTTGTGGTATCTTCTATAACCAGTTTGTGTAAAAACTTTCCTATTAATTGTCTATCCACCAGGACCCAGTCTCCTCTGTAATCACACCTCCCCACCCTCCAGGACCCAGTCCCCTCTGTAGTCACACCTCCCCACCCACCAGGACCCAGTCCCCCTTCAGTTACACCTCCCCACCCACCAGGATCCAATCTCCCTTCAGTCACACCTCCTCGTCCACAAGACCAGTCCCCCCTGTAGTCACACACCCGAGGTAAACCAGACAGACAGTTGCCCGTCTATTTTTTTCATCTTTCCCTCTTTCATCTTTGTGGCACTAACTTCTTCTCAAGTGCTTCTGAGCAGGGTGGGTGGGGGGAATTTTTTGCTTCCTGGGCCTATGTCTCCTGCTGCTTGTGACTGGTCATCTTTGGCTTCTTCCTTCTCGTCTTCCAAGGGTTAAGGAGGAAGAAATTCTGAAAGTTTGGAGCACTTTCTATTTACCAGACTGTGTGGTATCTTTCTATAACCAGTTTGTGTAAAAACTTTCTATTTCCCAGTCTATGTGGGCACTTTCTATTCTGTGTGGGTATCTTATGTTTCCCAGTCTGTGTGGACACTTTCAATTCTGTATGGACATCTTATATTTACCTTTAGCTATTTTAATTCATTTTACTTCATTTATATGTGACACACAATTGTGATGTCACAAATAAATTAAGTAAAATGAATTAAAGCCTTCAAGAGTGCAATTTTCAACAAAGAAATAGCTAATGGCAAAATAACTGCTAGTGGTTAGCAGTCATAGAAGAACAGCACCTTTAAGACGACAAGAATAGGAGTGCGGGAACACCACGAATATTGCAAGATCTTATATTTACCAGTCTATGTGGGCACTTTCTATATACCAGTCTGCGTGGGAACTTTCTATTAACTGGTCTGTGTGGGAACTTTCTATTCTGTGTGGGCATCTTATATCTACCAGTCTGTGTGAGCACTTTCTATTTACCAGTCTGTGTGAGCTCTTTCTATTTACCAGTCTGTGTGAGCTCTTTCTATTTACCAGTCTGTGTGAGCACTTTCTATTTACCAGTCTGTGTGAGCACTTTCTATTTACCAGTCTGTGTGAGCACTTTCTATTTACCAGTCTGTGTGAGCACTTTCTATTTACCAGCCTGTGTAGGCACTTTCTATTTACCAGTCCTTTTTACTATTTTGATTAATAAAATTTATATGTTTTAGCCATTTATCTCCTCTACACGTCTCTGTGTTTGTTTCTATGTATACATTAGGATAGGCTTCTCTTATATCAAATAGGGACTTCTTGTTTCTTATAATTCACAAATTGGAACATTAAAGTGAGTGTACCTAATATGGACTTTAAATATATTTAATATACAATTTAACTAGAGTACCTAATATGGACTTTAAATATATTTAATATACAATTTAACTAGAGACATATAGATTTGTGTATCCAGAGAGTAGAGCAAAGGAGTGGTATATATTTCCACCGGATACAATACACAACTGTCAAAGCTGGATTTGGCATAAAGCAACACGGGACTGTAGCTGAAAGTGCAGGTTTTGTTATATACATGTGTGCTACATGTTTCGGAATATAAGCCCTTTCTCAAGCACCACCAAATGCATCACCTTCCATTTATCAACATTGAATCTCATCTGCCATTCTACTGCCCATTGTGATAATCTATCTAGGTCTGCTTGCAGCACTTGCACATCATTGGAAGTTTCCAAAGCTCTGCTTACTTTAGTGTCATCAGCAAACACAGAGACCTTGCTCACAATGCCCCTTCTAAGTCATTTATACACAGATTAAACAGAAGTGGCCCCAGTACAGAACCCTGAGGGGCCCCACTTAGAACTTTACCCACATAGATGTAGCTCCATTAACCACCACTCTCTGTTTGCGATCCAATAACCAGTTCTCTATCCATGAACAAATGTTTTCTTCAAGGCCAACAGTCCTCAGTTTATACATTAGTCGCCTATGCGGCACAGTATCAAAGGCTTTCGCAAAATCCAAATATATCACATCCACCGCTGTACCTGAATCTAACTTCTCCTTCCCATTTAGTTGTACACAAGACCCTATGAAATACAGACCGAAAGTAAATAAGTTCCCCGACAGGGTGACTCTCCCTACAGTCCTCTACATGGTGGAATATCCCACCAGTCCCTCTACCTGGTGACGATCCCTACCGTCCCTCCTACCTGGGACATCCACCAGTCAATGCCTAACTGGGGGAACGTATCCCTACCAGTACTACTAACTGGTGGACTATCCTACCCGTCCCTCCTACCTGGTGACTATCATCCTACCTAGTCCATCCACTGGTGACTATCCTACCGTCCCTAAGACCTGTGAATATCACACCAGTCCCCTGCCTGGTGACTAGCCACCAGCCTCCTACCTGTTGACTATCATCTAAGTCCCCTACAGGGATACCTACGTCCCTCTACCTGGTGACATCCCTTACCAGTCCCTCCTAACCTGGGGACTGCTCCATAACAGTCCCTCACCTGGTGACGATCCCTACCAGTCCCTCCTAACCTGGGTGGGTTGGGGACTATCCCTTACCAGTCCTCCACCTGGTGGACTATCCCTACCAGTCCCTCCTTACTGGTGACATAACTCCTACCGTCCCTCCTACTGGGGGAATATCCCTACCAGTCCCTCCTACCTGGTGACTATGAACTACCAGTCCGCCTTACCTGGTGACATCCCTACCAGGCCCTCCTACTTGGACTATCCCTCCAGTCCCTACAATGGGACATCCCCTACCAGTCCCCCGACCTGGGACTATCCCTACCAGTCCACCTACTGGTTGACTATCCCTACAAGTCCCTCCTACCTGGTGACTATTTCCCTACCAGTCCTCCTACCTGGTGACTATCCCTACCAGTCCCTTCCTACCGCCGTGTAATTATCCTACTAGTCCCGCACCTGGGACTATCCCCTACCAGTCCCTCCCTACCTGGTGACTAATCCCTACCAGTCCCTGCCAATGGTGGATATCCCTACAAGGCCCCTCCGACCTGGTGGACTATCCCTACGCCTCCGACCTGGGTACTATCCTAAAGTCCCTTCGACCTGGGGACTTACCCTACCGTTCCCTCCGACCTGGTTCGGACTATACTACCAGGTCCCTCCGACCTGGTGACAATCCCTACCAGTCCCTCCGACCTGCGTTGAACTATCCTCTCCACAGTCCCTCCTACCTGGGTGGAATATCCCGACAAGTCACTCCTACCTGGTGACTATCCACTACCAGTCCCGCCTACATGGTGGACTATCCCTACCAGTCCCTCCGACCTGGCTGACTATCCATACCAGTCCCTCCGACCTGGGGATATCCCTACCCAGTCCCTCCTATGGTGAACTCTCCTACCAGCCTCCGACCGGGGACTATCCCTACCAGTCCTATACCTGGAACTCTCCGCCAGTGCACTACCTGGGGGTGCTATCCCTACCAGTCCCTCGCTACCTGGTGACTACCTACCAGTCAATCCGCCTGGTGACCTATCCTACCCAGTCCCTCATACTTGGTGACTATCCCTACTCAGTCCCTACTACCTGTGACTATCCCTACCAGTCCCCTCCTACCCTTGGTACTATCCCTACCAGTACAATCCGACCTGGTGACATAGCCAACCAGCCACTCCTACTGGTGACTATCCATACCAGTTCCCTCCTACATGGTGACTATCCTACCAGTCCCTCCTACCTGGGAATATCACCACCAGTCCCTCCGACCTGGTTGACTATCCCTACGCCCTACGGCCTGGTGAATAACATACCGTCCCTCCTACTGGTGTGACTACCCACAGTACCCCTACCAAAAATCCGACCCATTGTGATGGTGTTTTGCTGTGTCCATTTTGAACAGGTCTATTTGGAATGTGGGCGGTGATTATGGTGGAAAATACCAAGGCTTTGAAATGAACCTGGAAGTTAACTACAACAATTCCACCAATGTTGGGAAACATCGTTCAGACATTTCTATGCGTAAAACAGGACTGGGTTATAGGCAACTCACTAGTTCCAGTCATTTTCTAGAAAAGGATGTATCCAGCCTCTGGCAATGGTACTCGCCAAATTTATCCGGAAAGAACAAAATTCCTTGGTTTGGTGATGGCACCGTCTGGCGCTAGCGCTTAGGAGTTTCCAGTGGCGTAGCCCCAATCTATGGTACAGAAGAACTGCACTAGAATATTTATTTGGTATTAGGAAACAGTGTCCTTCTGTTGTGGGTAAAACACATATCCCAGAAATGCCACCCAAAGGCATGACGGGCCAGAGGCTAGAGCCACCGACTCCCCATTATTCTTAATATAAATAATCACCAATTACAAACTATGCATTTTGCCTTGCTATGGCCTTAACACAGAAGAAAATGGAAAGGTCATTACTAAAACAAAATTTCTTGACTACTCACTCACTTTCTATAGCTGTTAGTCCCCACTCAACCGCCAATTTTGCCAGTTCCTCCCGGTCCAGCCAAACTGAGCATGTTCTAGACCATTCTGATTGGTGGGGGGGAGGAGTAAAAATGACTTAAGTGATTTTCTGTATTTTCTAGCTAAGCATTTTGATAGAAAGGTAAGTTATATATCAAAACTCGGTAAGTCAAGGAAATGTGTTTTACAGGGAAATTCTTTCAATGTCAATCAATTGGTGACTTAAATAGAGAAACCAGAGAGAACCAGTGGTCACACTCAGCTCAGATTCTGCCTTAACCCATTCATAAAGGTAGTGTTAGCTGCCTTTCACTGTCTGGGTGGTGGGTGTTGGATGTCTGGCGTCGGTGTTTGACATTGCAGGGACAATAATAAAAAGTGTAAAAATGTATGTGGTGCTTAGCTAACAGACACCAATCAGTAGATACTAACTGCAGTATGTTAAACTAGTAAAAGTCAAACATTGATTGGTACGCAGAATAACAGGAAACAACCCCGGAATTTGTAAGATCAAAGCGGGGGGGGGGGAAAACTATCACTTGGAATCCGTGGTTCTGAGCATTGCCCTAAAGCTCCATTAAAGTGGGTGGGGTGGAGTGAAGGTCTAGAGATTGACGACATTAGGGGTCCACAGTATGTGACTCATGTGGACATGTAATAAAATTGAACGCCAAAGCCTTCGGGGGTGGTAAAATCATTGCATCTTCTCCAAGTTGGAAATTAAAACTATTTCAAAATTCTTTCTCTCGTTTCTTGTTTTTTGGATTTTATTTTTATTGTGATGTTAAAGGTGTAAGTCACCTTAATTGTCACTAGTCCCAAGTTTCCTGCTATACAGAACCTCTCGCATAGAGGATCTGCAAGTTCACCAATAATTACCTACCCGACATGCTCGCTCTCGTCATTGGCCAATCGAGTGGACATTCTCATAATCTACAGGAATGCATGTGGAACTAGATCATTAGGCGGTTGTAGCTTCATGCCCAGAGTTTTTCAATGAAAGGTTGCTTGTGTTGTCCCATTTTACGTAATTTTTGACGAACGTCCCCTGTGCAGCATGTACACTGAAGGGGGGCGTTATTCGGGAACAGTGACATAGTAATATATAATAGTAGTTAGCAAGGTGGGGGCCCAGTCTAAACCATTGGTGCTCTTTAATATGTATGTTGTTTTATAGAGGAATAAATTAAATGGCTTTTTTAAAATGGGATTAACCTCCCTTTTAGAGGAAGTGTTTATAGTTTCATAAACCTTGTGTTACCCTCCGGTCATTGATATTAGTAATGATTGTATTAAGGTCAGTGGTTGCGGTGGCTCAGTGTTAGTACGGTGGCTCAGTGGTTTAGTACGGTGGCTCAGTGGTAGAATCTTGATACCTTGCCAGCGTAAAGTCCTGGCTCGATTCCACCCTTTGGACACATGCAAGGGTTGTAGGTTCTCCTGTGTATTGCGTGGGTTTCCTCCGGGAATCCTGGTTTCCCCCACAATAATAAAGAAAGACATTACTGAAAGGGTGAGGGTATCATAAAGTGATTAGATTGTAAGCTCTTCGGGGCAGGGTCTGATGTGCAGGAGTAAATAATTAAGCGCTGCAGAATTTGTGCATTACATAGATAGATCATACAAATCTGTAATAAACACCTCCCCACCCACCCAGGGACCCCAGTCCCCCCTGTAATAACACCTTCCCAAAACCAGGACACAGTCCCCCTCTGTAATCACACTCCCATCCACCAGACCCAGTCCCCTCTGTAATAAATCACTGTCAAACAACTACTACTACTCCTCTAGACACCCCCCTCTCTGACCCCCATCTGACGGTGCCACCAGTGACCAGTTTCAACGCCCTCTCCCAGGCAATCAGTCTAGAACACACCCTCCTAAGTCACCAACCGCCCCGATTGAGTACTGACACACACTATGTCACATTAGTCGAGAGATATTGAGAACATTGTCACACGAGTCGTTGAGGTAAACAGCAACATCAGTACCCAACCAGCCCAGGACCCGACACATCACCACAGCCCTACAACCAGACCCAGTCCCTCGTAATAACCAACTCACCACCCACCAGGACCCAGTACCCTATGTAATACAACTCCCCATCCACCAGGAACCCAGTCCCCCTTGTAATCACACTCCAATCCACCAGAACCATCCCCTCTGTAATCACACCCTCCCCACCCACCAGGACCCGTCAACTCTGTAATAAACACCTCCATCCACCAGGACCATCCCATGTAATTCACACCTCACCCCATCCACCAGGACCCAGTCCCTCTGTAATCACACCTCCCCATCCACCAGGACCCAGTCCCCTCTGTAATCACACCTCCCCATCCACCAGGACCCAGTCCCCTCTGTAATCACACCTCCCCATCCCACAGGAACCCCCCAGTCCCCTCTGTAATCACACCTCCCCCATACACCCAGGACACAGGTTCCCTTCTGTAAGCACACCTCCCCACACCCACAGGACCCAGTCCCCTCTGTAAGCACACTCCCCATCCACCGGCCAGTCATCTCTGTAAATCACAACACCCCAGTCCTCTCTGGAATCACACCTCCCAATCCCACAAGCGACCTCAGTTCCTCTCTGTAATCACACTACCCACCACAGAGAACCAATTCCCTCTGTACACACCTCCCCTACACCAGGACCCAGTCCCTCTGAACAACCTCCCCTCCCCAGACACAGTCAACTCTCTGTAATCAACTCCCCAGTCCTATCTGTAATCCACCTCCCCTCCACCAGAACCCAGGTCCATCTGTACGTCATCACCTACCCATCACCAGGACCAGTCCCTCGGTAAATACCAACCTCCCCATACACCCGGACCCAGTCCCCTCGTACTCAACCTTCTAACCACCGGACCAGTCCCCCTGTACAATCACACCTCCCCATACACAGACCAGTCCCCTCTTGTAATCACACCTACCCCATCCCACCAGGAACCCAGTCTCCTTGTCATCACACCTCCCATCACCAGGACCCAGGCCCCTTGTTTGTTAATCACACCTCCCCATCCCAGGACCCCGTCCCCTCTGAATCACACCTCCCAATCCACCACGGAACAGTCTCATCTGTAATCAGCACCTACCCACCACCAGGATCCCAGTCCCCTCTGTAATCACACCTCCCATCCACAGGACCCAGTCCCCTCTGTATACCACACCCCCCCATCCACCAGGACCCAGTTCCACTCTGTAATAACACCTCCCCCATCACCAGGACCAGTCCCTCTGGTGTAATAAAACTCCCCATCCACCAGGACTCCCAGTCTCCCGGTAATCACAACCTTCCCACCCACCAGGTACCAGTCCCCTTATGTAATCACACCTCCCCATCCACCGGGACCCAGTCCCCTCGTACTCACACCTCCCATCCACCAGGGACCCAGTCTCCTCTGTAATCACCACCGCCCCATCCACCAAGGACCCAGTCCACCTGTAATCACACATCCCCATCCTACCAGGACCCAGTCCCCTCCGGTAATCAAACCTCCCCCTACACAGGGACCCAGTCCCCCGTTAATCACACCATCCCGCCCACAGGACCCAGGACACTCTGTAATCACACATCCACTCACTAGGACCCAGTCCCCTCTTAACAACCTCCCCACCACACAAGGACCCCAGTCCATCTGTAATAAAACCTCCCCATCCACCAGGACCCAGTCCCCTCGTAATCACACTATCCCTACTCCCCATCCCCGGACCAGAACCCTCTGTAATCCACCTCCCCATCAACAGGACCCAGTCCCCTGGTAATCACACCCTCCCCATCCACCAGGACCCACCCAGACCCCTCTGTAATAAAGCTCCCCACCAACCAGGAACCCAGTCCCCCTCGCTAAATCACAGCCCTCCACACCCACAGGACCCAGTGCCTCGGGTACAAACACCCCTCCCCATGTCCACCAGGACCCAGTCCCTCTGTAAATCACCTTCACACCCACCAGGACCCAGTCCCCTCTGTAACACACCTCCCCACCCACAAGGACCCCAGTCCCACTCTGTAATCACACCTCCCACCCACCAGGACACAGTCCCCTCTGTAATAACACCTCCCCCATCCACCAGAACCAGTCCCCTCTGTAACAAAACTTCCCCATCCACCAGGACCCAGTCCACTCTGTAATCACACTCCCCATCCACCGGACCACAGGTCCCCTCTGGTCATCACACCTCCCCATAAAGGCACAACCAGACCCCTCTGTAATCACACCTCCCCACCCACCAGGACCCAGTCCCCCTCTCTGTGGTTAATCACACCTCCCCACCACCAGGACCCAGTCCCCTCTGTAATAACCCCTACCCATCCACCGGACCCAAGCCACTTGTTAATCACACTTTCCCAACGCAAACAGGACCAAGGCCCCCATCTGGTGTTAAGTCACACCTCCACCACCCACCCGGACCCAGTCCCCTTTTCTGTATACACCTCCCCATCAACCAGGACCCAGTCCCCTATGATCATCAAACATCCCCATCCACCAGGACCAGACCCCTTGATCACACCTCCCCATCCACTCAGACTCCAGGAACACCTCGTATACCCCTCCCCATCAACCAGGACCCGTTCCCTCTGTGGTAATAACACCTCCCCACCAACAGGACCAAGTCCCCTTGTAATAAAACCTTCCCACCACCAGGACCCAGTCCCATGTAATAACACCTCACCCATCACCAGGACCCCGTCCCTCTGTCACACTCCCCACCCACCAGGACCCAGTACCCTCTTGTAATCACAACCTCACCATCCCACCAGGACCAGTACCCTCTGAATCACACCTCCCCCCTCCACCAGGACCCAGTCCCTCTTGATAACAACCTCCTATCCACCAGACACAGTATCCTCTGTTAATCACCACCTCCCAACCTCCAGGACCACACACCTCAGGACCCAGTCCCCTCTATGTAGGTCACACCCTCCCCACCAACAGGACCAAGGTCCCCCTTCAGTTACACCTCCCAACCCACAGGGCCAAGCTTCCATTTCAGTCACACCTTCTCGTTCCACAAGCCAGTCCCCCCCCGTCGTCACACACCCGAGGTAAAAACAGGACAGACAGTTGCACCGTTTATGTGTCATCTTTCCCTCTTCATCTTTGTGGACTCTAACTTCTTCTAAAGTGCTTTCTAGCAGGTGGGGTGGGGGTGGGGGGAATTTGTTTGTCTCCTGGGCTATGTATCCTGCGCTTTTGGGACTGGTCATCTTGGCTTTCCTTCTCGTCTTCCAAGGTAAGGAGGAAGAAATTCTGAAAGTGTGAGCACTTTCTAGTTACCAGACTGTGTGGTATCTTTCTATAACCAGTTGGTGGTAAAAAACTTCATTTCCCAGTTATGTGGGCACTTTCTTTGATATGTGTGTGGGTTATCTTATCGTATGTTTCCAGTCGGTGTGGACATTTCCAATTTGTATTGGACATCTTATATGTACCTTAGAACTATTTTAATTATCTTGACTTAATAATGTGACACACAATTGTATGTAACAAATTAATAAGTTAAATGAATTTAAAGCCTCAAGAGTGCAACTTCAACAACGAATAGAAAAGAAAAATAGCAATGGCAAAATAAATATGCTAGTGGTGAGAAGTCATAGAAGACAGCCACTTGAAGCCGACAAGAATAAGAAAGGAGTGCGGGAACACCACGAATATGCAAGATTAATACCAAGTAATGTGGGCACTTTCCTTTTATATATACCAGTTCTGCGTGGGAACCTTTTTCTATAACTGGTCGTGGGGAACGTTTCATTATGCGGTGTGGGCCATCTATATCTAACCAGTCTGTTTGGGCACTCTTAGTCTGTTATGGGCATTTATTTACCAGCTGTTTGGGCACTTTATTACCAGCCTGTGGTCGGGAAGCTTATATTTTAACAGTCGGTGTGAGAACTTAATATTACCCGTTGTGTGGAATAGGACGGGTAAAATTACAGTCTGTTGTAGGCATTTCTATTACCCAGCTGTGTTAGCACTTTCTATTACCAGCCTGGGTAGGCACTTTCATACCGTCTGTGTGAGCTTCTATTTACCACATCTGTGTGAGACTTTCTATTTACCAGTCTGTGTGAGCACTTTCTATTTACCATCAGGGGAGGTCTTTCTATTCCAGGTCTGTGGAGAGCTCTTTATACTTACCGTCTGTGTTAGCACTTTATTTCAGCTGCTGAGAACTTCTGTTACCGGCATGTGTGAGCTTTCTATTAAACCCAGTCTGTGTGAGCTCTTTCTATTTACCAGTATGTAAGCACTTTCTTTACAGTCTGTGTAAGCACGTTTCGTATTACCAGTCGTGGGGGTATTTTTCAATTTTCTAACTGTGTCGCGAACTTTATATTCACCAATCTGTGTGGGCACCTTATAGTTACCAGTATGTGTGGGTGTATACACATATTTACCTGTCTGTGTGGGCACTTAGCCTTATATTTACTGGTCTGTGTGGGCACATATTTACCAGTCTGCTTTGGCACTTATATTTACCAGTCTGTAAGCCCACACCCGTTTCACCAGTTGTGTTGTCAGCCATAAACATTACCAGCCCATATGGGGGGGGGGGGGGGTGGGAGGGGGGGGGGGGGGGAGGGATTGTGGCTTTGTATTTACATTACCTTTTTTAATGAGTGCGGGACTTACGACACACACACAACGCGTTGATAGTTAAGCGAGGCACAATGTCATAAACACACGGCACCAATCGCATTCTTGGGGCCTCAAAAAAATTGCTGCTGTGTGTGCAAACAGCAGTGTTCCATTCTGAACTCCCTGCTGGGGAAAGCTGATTGATGGGCAGCCTGTCACTCCCCCATGCTACAGTCAGGTAGGCACTTACATCCACCATAGTAAGATATTGAGATCCCTAAGAGTCAGTTCATGTGAAATTAAGCAATGAAAATTCCAATGAAGACGAATAGAGAGAATTTGAGAATAGAGAAAAGACTCTTTGAAAAAGCAGAGAGAGTAGCATAGGAAACTTTATTAGAAACACTGAGGAGGGAAGTAGGGAGAAGTCAAAGAAAACATTAAAGGTCACTTGAACAGTACCCATCCTTGTATTTATAATTGAAGAACGGGTTAAAGCCAGAAGCAGTCGGGAACTGTCAGGTGACTCAGCGAGCTCATGGGTAAAATTTCTGATCTTCGTTTCCATCTCCTGTTAGAGATAATTAATAAATATTGCCCAATTCTATAGGGCGAAGGGAAATAGTAAAATGAAAGCCATGATCCCATAAAAAAAAATATATTACCAAAAATATATAACACTGGAGACATAACCAGTATACAAAGAAGGCTATTATTGCTTAAACTGCCCGACCTGATGGTCGTATAATTGGGCGGAGAGACCTAACACGCCCTACTACTAGGTTTGACCCATAGAGTCACGGGTTAACGCACGTGCGTACATGAGTGCGGTGTTGATATAGTGTGTGGTTGTAGCAGATTGTAGGCAGTCATAAACGGGTCATTAGACTAAACAGACTATAAGGCACTTATTATTGTAAACGATCTGACCTCTCCGAACCGGATTCCCTGATCCAGACAACGTTAAGCGGGTACATCCGGCCACGGGAACCCGCAGGGTTAGAATACCGCTAGCTTTCGATAGGAAGATGATAGGAAGTGTAAAGGACCGTTGGGACCATTATTTTATTTCACACAAAATGGTAGAAACAAAACAGAGACGTGTTAGAGGATATAACAACAAATGGTAAACATTACCATTATTAATCATAAATAGTAAAAGTTCGACCTAAAGACACATAGGTAACAATAATACACATCAATATATGCAAGAGTAAAGAGTTAATTAAAAAATGTAAAAAAATGGTTTGTATGCCCCCCCCAAGTCCTATCCCACATTCACAACATCATATCCAATTGTCAATAAGTCAAATGGTGGGATAAAGTCTAGTGTAACTTATCAGTCACGTTCGGGGAGTAGTCCGTGCACAGAAAAAATCAAGGGGACTGGTATCCGGTAACCTCAAGAAAACACATCAATATATGGGAGCGGAGAAAGAGAAAGAGGGGTGTCTACTAGACAGAGAAAGAGGGGTGTCTAGACAGAGAAAGAGGGGTGTCTAGACACCCCTCTTATCTCGCGCCAACATATTGATGTTCGTGATGGTCGCGTTGTACGGCAGTCCCATTGATGTTTAATGTGCACGGAACTTACTCACCCGACGTGACGGATAAGTATCATCGACTTCTATAACACCATGTGACTTATCTGACTTGGAAAGATGTGGGTGAGAGAGGAGGCGTTAGAGAGGACGCGAACATAGTGGTCAATGGGAATGGACGCGAGCGAATGTGATAGACTTGATAGTGATTATTGTTACATATGTGATCTTTAGTGATTCTTTTACCTTTTGATTTACATAAAAATGTGATAGGGGTTTACCATTTATATCCTCTCACACGTCGCTGTTTTGTTCTTGGTATACATGTAGGGAGGGAGGTTCTGTAGATCAAATAGGGAGCATTTATGTTTGCTATATAATCACAACGTGGCAAACATTTAAAGTGAGTTTAACGAATATGGACTTTGAAACTCTATTTAATATCAACAATTCACTAGAGGACATTAGATTGGGTATCCAGAGAAGTTAGAGCAGAGTGTATATAGTTCCAGCCGGGATACAATTACCCAACTGTCCAAGCTGGAGTTTGGCTAAAGCAACGGGGACTGTAGTGAAAGTTGCAGGTTTTGTTATTAAATGTTGTGCTAAATGTTTCGGAATATAAGCCCTTTCTCACAGACCACCAAATGCATGCAACACTTCCATTTATCAACCATTGACTCATCTGCATATACTTGCCCATTGTGATAATCTATCAGGTCTGCTTGCAGCACTGCCATCATTGGAAGTTCCACAGCTTGCTTACGTAGTGTCATCGAGGCAAACACAGAGCCCTTGCTCACACTGACCCCTTCAAGCATATACCAAAGAGTAAAACAGGGAAGTTGGGGACCCAGTACAGAACCCTTGAGGGGCACCCACTTAGAACTTACCCACATAGTGTGCTCAATTAACACCACTTCTGGTTGCGAGCCATAACCAGTTTTATCATGAACATAATTGTTGTCTCAAGGCCAACAGTCTAGGTTCACATTGTCGCATAGGCGGCACAGTATCAAAAGGCTTGCGCAAAATCCAAAATAGCACATCCACCGCGGTACATGAATCTAAGTCTTACTCCTATCATCATAAAAATCCAAATATATCACATCCCCCGCCTGTACCTGAATCTTAACTTTTACTACGTATTCCATAAAATCCAAAATATCACATCCACCGCTTACCTTGACTCCTAATTCTTACTCGCTTCATCTCAACATCCAAAGATGTATACATTTTCAACCGCTGTATCCTGAATCTTAACTTGCTTCTCGACTTCATGCCCATGAAAAATCAAAGCTATTCACATCCACCGATTGTACGATGGATCTTAACTGCTATCACTAATCATAAAACCCAAGTAATATATACCCCCGTGTACTCGAATCTAACTTCTACTACGTCATATACCACCAAAACTCACATCCACCGCGTACCTGAATGCAACTTCTACACTCACTTCATAATAAATCCAAATAGGATCACATCCACCGCCCGGGTACCTGCTTAATTCTTACTTGCTTTCATCAGAAATCCTAAATAATCACATCAACCGGTACAGAATTAATTCTACTCCCACTCATCATATAAATCCAAATATATACATCACCGCGTGCCTGAATCTAACTTCTACTCGCTTCTTCATCAAAAACAAAATATAATTCACATTCCAACGCTGTACCTGAATATAACCTACTCACTTCTTCATAAAGCAAATATATCACATTCCACGCGACTGAATCTAACGTCTTAAACTCACTTCTCCATTTAAAAATCCAATATATTATACATTCCACGCTGTACCTGAATCTAACTTCTTATCACTCTTCATAAAAATCCAAATATATCACATCCACAGCTGTACTGAATCTAACTTACCTCACTGATCATAAAAAAATCAATGATATCACATCCCCGCTGTAACCTGACTCTAACTTCTTACTCACTGTCATCATAAAATCAGCAATAGTATAACATTCACCGCTGTACGTGAATTAACTTCTGACTCACTTCATCATAAAGCCAAATTATATCACTTCACGCTGTACCTGAACACACTTCGAATCACTTCATCATAAACCCAAAGAATATGCACTTTCACCGGTGCTACCTAAATCAACTTCTTAATCACTTCTTCATAAATCCAAAGAGATAAATCCCCGCTGACTGAATCTTAACTTCTTACTCATTCTTCATTAAACAAAATATCACATCCAAAGCTTGCCGCGTACCTGAACCTTGAATCAACTCTTCCTCACTTCATCATAAAATCCCAAATATCAATCCACGCTCCACGCTGGAACCTGAATCTAACTTACGTACTCACTGCATCATAAAACGGCAAATATATCACAGCCCCCACTGTACCTGAATCTAACGTCGTACTCGCTTCTATGAAATCAATATATCACAGCCCACCGCTGGACCTGAACAAACTTCTTACTCACTTCATCATAAACTCCAAATATACACATCCACCGTGTACCTGATATAACTCTGACTCACTCTCCATTAATATCCAAATAGACCACATCCACCACTGTACCTGGAAGACTAAACCTCTGTATCACTTCATACTAAAATCCAAAATATCACATCCCACCGTCTGTACATGAAATCTAAACTTCTACTCCATTCATCTAAAATCAAATATACATAAATTCCACCGCCTGTGTACCTGAAGCTAACTTCTTAATCACGTCATATAAAATGCCAAATATATCAATCCACGCTTGTACTGAATCTAACTTACTACTCACTCTCATATAAAATCCAACTATATGACCATCCATAACGCTGTACCTGATCTAACTTATACTCACCATCATAAAATCCAAATATATCACATCCACGCTGTACCTGAATCCAATTCTCACTCTCTTCATCAGAAATATCCAAATAATCAACATCCACCGCTTTGTCCGGAATCTAAACTTTACTCCCTTCATCATAAAATTCCAAATATACACATCCACCGCTGTCACCTGAATCTAAATTCTGACTTCTTCAGAAAAATCCAAATTTAAGCACATCACGCGGTACCTGGAATCTAAATCGTACTCGCTTCATAATCAAAGTCCACATATATCAAATCCAACGCTGCTACCTGAATCAACTTTCTTACTCGCTTTCCATCATAAACTCCAATATTACTCACATCCACCGTTGTACCGAATCTAACTCTTACTCACTTCATTCATCAAACCAATATATATCTAAATCCCACCGCTGTACTGAATCTAACTTCTTAACTCGCTTCACATAAATCCAACATATATCACATCCACCGTGTACCGGAATCTATTAATTTACTCACTTCATCATAACTCCAAAATCTATCACAAGCCACCGATGTACTGATCTAACTCTTTACTCACGCATCATAAAATCCCAAATTATACATCCAACGTGACCGGAATCTAACTCTTAATCGCTTCACATCAAATCCAAATATAAAGTATCACATCCACCGCTTGTACCTGAATCTAACTCTTTACTTCCTTCTTCCTAAAATCCAAATGATATAACATCCACCGATGGACCTGAATCTAATTCTTAATCACTTCATACATAAAAATCCAAAGTATATCACATCCACCGCTGTACACGGAATCGTAACCTACTGCCTTCCCATAAAACCAAAAACCATCCCCCGCTGTACCTGAATCTACATCTTACCGCTTTCATCATAAAATCCAAATACTATATCACATCACGTGGGACCTTGAGAATCTAAACTTCTACTCCACTATCATAAAAGCCAACATATATAAATCCCCCGCTGTACTGAATCGTAATTCTGACCGCATGCATCATTAAATCAAATATGTCAATTCCACCGCTGTACATGAATCTATACCTCTCTCTGCTTACGCTTCTCCATAAATCCAAATATTCACATCCAACAATTAAGCTGAATCTAAACTCTTATCATGCATCATAAATCCAAAATATATACATCTCCACCGCGTACACGAATCGAAATTCTTACTACTTATCATAAAAATCCAATATATCAAAACATCCCCACCGCGTACGGAATCTAATTCTTACCACTTCCTCATAAAATCCAAAAATATAGCACACACCGCTTACCTGAATCTAACTTCGACTCACTCATTTAATATCCAAATATACCACAAGCCACCGCTGTACTGACTCTTAACTTTTACTCACTCGCATAAAATCCAAAGAGAGTAACACCCCCGCGGTTACCTGCACTAACTCTCCTCACTCATCTTAAGATCCAAATATACCACACCACGCTGTACATGAATCGAACTTCTTACCACTCGTCATAAAAATCCAAAATTATCCACATCCCCGTGTAACTGAATCTATACTTCGTACTCCCTCATCATAAATCCAACTTATATCACATCCACCGCTGTATCCTGAATCTAACTTCATACTCACTATCTTAAAATCCAATCATACATCAAATCCACCGCTTGTACTGAATCTAAACTGTCTTGACTCACCTTCATTAAACATACAAATATACAACATCCACCGCTTGTACCTGCCTCTCCATTCTTCCTCCCTTCCTCTCTCCCCTCCCCCCCCATCTCTCCCTCCCCCCGGTCCTTGCTCTCCTTCGGTCCCTTCTCGGCCTTGCGCGGCTTTCTGTCCTCTTGACTTCCCCTCTGTCCGGTGTTGGGAAAGGATGCGAACATGATGATGAAGATCTCCTTTCTCACTGGGGTCGTTAGACAGACGCATTCCTTCTCAGCCGGAACTTTTACTGTACTGATACGTGGGGCTGAGGGACAATAGGAAATGTTAAATGTATATTTACGAAAACTAGGTAAATCAGTGCAGTAGCACAGTAGGTGGGTAGGGGCGTGCGGTGCAGAGCATTGGGAATATGTCCTCTTCTAAAAACTGTCTCTAAACAAATGTTTGGTGGTTGTAAAAGGAGGAAAACTGGTTGGATGACCCTCAGGAAATGCCTTGGTGGGTTCTCTAGTTATTCAAACTGTTGTGTCAGTGGATGCGAATCTTTGGAGTTTTGAGACACGATAAGTCAATGCCAGTCTAACATTCTGATTAAACCCAGTATTCATTAAACCAGTTTCGGATTAGATATAAGGACTGAGCGCGCAGGATTGACAAGAGAAAATTCATAGTTTAACATTTTTTCATGAAGAGGATAAAAACTAGGATAAAACACAACTTGGGTGCAGGGAGGTGGGACTTTGGAGATTCATACCTCCCCATTGATAGTTTCTGTGCGGAGAGAACAACTGCTGCTGCAGGTTCCTCAATGAATTCAAAACTAATTTAATAGTAGGAAAGCCGCAGGATACCAACCTGGCAGATGAAAAACTGTCACATGTTTGCCTCTCACCAAAATGATGTGTGGGAGGGTCGCGGATACGATAAATCCACACCACCTGCCCCCATGACATTTAATTTTTAAAAAGTTCACTTTAACATGTAGTTGCCCTTAAAGAAAATATAAAATGTTTCCATTGCAATATGAAAAATATAACACTAGAGAAGCTCCAACATTACTGACCGATGTATTAATTGGAATGTTTCATATCCCTCCGTCTAATGTTTACCATTTCAACATTGCACCTCAGGCCTAAAACCAACAATGGGAGATGTTTAGTTAGATTACATATCCAGAATTAAGGGCTGGACCCCAAAACTTTAATATGCATACACACGTGCGGATACACGGGGGCGTGACCCGCGGATTAGACAATGGTTATGCACGGCGACTGTGTGGGCGAAAATCGTGCCACGTAGTGTCATTTGTTTTAAAAGGCGCGTTGCCATTACAGCGAGCAGCATCAAACAGAGCCCCGACCAACGGTGGTTTGGGTATCGTACTTTATATAAAAGTCCTAGTTTTCATACATTATATCATTATTATTATCTCTGTCTTTTGATGCAAAATGATACTTGGGAAATTTATTTCTGTATTACCCAGCACTGCACTTAGCTCACTTTAAAAATAATTAACTTGCTATTGTTAACTCTTTTTTCCCTTATTCTAAGACGTTATGTAGGTATTTTGGGGTAATAAAGGTGGACTGAGGAGTATGTCTTATAAACCTCCAATATACTTGTACTATTAACTGTATACAGAATTATGCGGTTAGGGTAAAAGGTGAATAGAGTGGTGGTGATCCAGTATCGTGGCCGTATGTCTTTATTACAACCTCCGATACATGTTACTGGTAAACTGTTATACAGGACATTAAGGTAGGTTTAAAAGGTGTTGGACATCGAGAGGACGAGTGTCTTAGTACAACCTCCAATACTGATGTTACTGTGTTAATGTTATCCAGACTTAGGTAGGGATTATAAAGGTTGCGACTGCATCGGACGATTGTCTTTATACACCCTCCAATACTAGTGTTACTATGTAACTGTGATTACCGAACATTAGGGGTAGGGTATAAAGGTTGGACTAGACTGGAACGTATGTCTTTATTACAACCTCCGATACTATGTTATGGTAACTGTATACAGACATAAGGGGTAGGGATAAGGGTTGGGACCAGATGGACGTATGGTCTTTATGACAACCTCACAATTCACAGTTACTTGATGTAACTGTTATACGACATAGTGGGTAGTGGTATAAGGTGATAGATGGACACTCTTTATACCCTTCCAATACTATGTTACTATGTAACTGTTAGACAGAATTAGGGTAGGTATATTATAAGGTTGGACTAGATGGAAGTATGTCTTGTATACAACACCCAATACTATGGTACATGTAACTGGTATACGACATTAGGGGTAGGGGTAGGGTATAAAGGGTGGATATATGGACGTATAGTCTTTATACAACCTCCACATACTATGTTACTTGTAACTGTTATACCAGACATTATGGGAGGGTATAAAGGTTGGACTAGATGGACGTAGTGTCTTATACAACCTCCAATACTATGTTATATGTAAACTGTTCGACAGACATTAGGGGTTATAGGGGTAAACAGGTTGGACTAGATGGACGGATGTCTTATACAACCTCCAATTGACTATGTACATGAACTGTTTACGACATTATGGGTAGGGTATTATTAACGGTTTGTGAACTAGATGACGTATGTCGTATACAACCTCAATACTATTTATTAGTGTAACTGTTATACACAGACATTATGGGTAGGGTCTAAAAGGTGTGGATAGATGGGACGTTATGTCTTCTTGATACAACCTCCAATACTATGTACTATGTAAAATGTTATACAGACATTGGGTAGGGTATTAAAGGTTGGACTAGAGACGTATGTCTTTATACAACCTCCAATACTAGTGTTACTATGTAAATGTATAACAGGACATTATGGGGTAGGTTGGTATAAAGTGGGGATAGATCGGACGTATGTCTATACAACCTCCAATACAATGTTAAGGGTAATGTTATACAGGACATTTAGGGTAGGGTATAAAGTGTGGACTTAGGATGGCGTATGTATTATTAAACCTCCAATACTATGTACTATGTAATGTATACAGACAATATGGGTAGGGTGATAAAGGGTGGACTAGATGGACGTTGTATTTAGACAAACTCCAATACATGTTACTAGTGAAACTGTTATACAGACATTATGGGTAGGGGTATAAAGGCGGACTAGACGGACGTAGTGTCTTGTATACAACCTCCAATACTAGTGATTATAGTAAACGGATACAGACATTATGGGTAGGGATAAAGGTCGGGATAGACGGACGATGTCTTTATACATAAACCTCCAATACGATTGGTTACTATGTAAATGTTATATAGACATATGGGTCTAGGGTATAAAGGTGTTGTTACTAGAGTGGACGTATGTCTTATACAACCTCCAATACTATGTGTATATGTAACTGATAAGACATATGGGGGGATAGGGTATAAGAGGTGGACTAGATGGAAGTAGTCTTATACAACCCCTCCAAGATGACTAGTGTTAACTATGCTAACATGTCTATACAGACATTATGGGTTAGGTATTGTAGTAAAGGTTGGACTAGATGGAGATCGTTTTAACCACTCAACAATATAGTTACTATGTAACGTTGATACAGACATTAGGGTTAGGGTTATTAAGGTTGGGCTAGATGACGTATTGTCTTTATAAACTCCAGACTATGTTACTAGTAACTGTTATACAGACATTATGGGTTATGGTATAAGGTTGGACTAGATGGTATCTATGTCTTTATACAACCTTCCATATACATGTTATATGTAAACTGTTATACAATGTGACATTTATGGTAGGGTTATAAGGTTGGGATTCTTACTGGACGTTATGTCTTTATAAAATTCTCCAATGACTAGGTTACTAGGTAACTGTTTATTACAGACATTATGGGTAGGGGATATAAAGGTTGGACTAGATGGACGTATGTCTATACAACCTCCAATTATGTTACTATGTAAGCTGTTTGATTACAGACCATATGGGTTAGAGGGTATAAGCGTGTGATAGATGGACGTAATGTTTTACAACCGTCCAAACTATAGTTACTATGTAATGTTATACAGACATTATGGTATAGGTAGGGTATATATTATTTATAAGGTTGGACTAGATGGACGTATGTATTTAAAACCACCACAAGTATATGTTATATGTAACTTGTTATACAGCATATGGGGTAGGGTATAAAAGTCGGGATCTAGACGGACGGTATGCTTTATACACACCTCAATACTTATTGTTACTATGTAACTGTTATACCAGACATTATGGGTGGGTATAAAGGTTCGGAATAGAGGACGTATGTCTTATACAACCTCCAATACTATGTTATATGTAATGTTATATAGGACTATGGGTTAGGAGTATATAAGGGGGACTAGGATGACTATTGTCTTATACAACCTCAAATACTTGTTAAATGTAAGTATACAGACATTAGGGTAGGGTATAAGCAGGTTGAGACTAGATGGACGTGAGCTTTTATACAACCCTCCAACCACATGTTCTATGTAACTGTTATTACAGGACCATTTATGGTAGGTAGGGTATACAGGTTGGGGGACCCCTAGAGGAGGTATAGGGTCTGTTCATACAAACCTCAACACTATGTTACTATGTAACACTGTTATACAGACATTTTGGGTAGGGTATAAAGGTTGGACTAGATGGACGTATGTCTTTATACAACTCCCAATGACTATGTACTAGTAAGTTTAGTTATACAGACCGTATTTATGGGAAAATATTAGTGTTAGGTTCCGTAATAGGTTGGGACTAGGGGAAGTATGTCGTTTAACAACCTCCAATTACTATGTTACGTAGGTAACTGATACAGCATTATGGTAGGGTATAAAGGTTGGACCTAGTGGACGTATGTCTTTATACAACCTCCAATACTATGTTACTATGTAATGCTTGTTACTAAGACGATGGGGAGGGTATAAAGGTTGGGACTTAGATGACGTTATGTCTTTTATACAACTCCAATACTATGTTACTATGTATGTTATTACAGACATTAGGATAGGGTATGAAACGGTTGGATCTAGATGGACGTATGTTTTATACACCCCATCTATTGTACTATGTAACTGTTATTATACAGACATTATGGGAGGGTTTATAAAGGTTGGAATAGGTATGGATATGTCTTATAACTCCAATACTGAGTCCACTATGGAAATGTTATACAGAATTATGGGTATGGGTATAAAGTTGGACTAGAATGGAGGTATGTCTTTATACAACCCCCAATATATGTCACTATGTAACTGTATTATTACAGACATTAGGGTAGGGAAATAAAGGTGGACTAGATGGACGATGTCTTTATTCAACACAATAACTAGTGTTACTATGTAACTGTTAGACCCAATATGGGGTATGGGTATAAAGGGTTGGACTAGAGGATGTATGTATTATACAACTCCAATACAAGTTACGTATGTAACTGTTTCATAACATAAAATTATGGGTAGGATAAAAAGGTTGGACTAGAGGAACGTATGGTCCTTTATTACAACCTCGCAATACTTATGTTACTATGTAACTGTTATACAGACATTAAGGGTAGGATAAAAGGTTGGAACTAGATGGATGTATGTCTCATACAACCTCCAAAACTATGTTACTATGAACTGTTATAAGACAGTAGTGGTAGATAAAGGTTGGACTAGATGGGCGTTAGTGCTTTACACCTCCAATACTATGTTAACTAGTGTAAACTGTTATAGGCCATCATGGGGTTAGGGTTATAAGGTTGGACTAGAGGGACGTATGTCTTTACATGGTCACCACTCAATACTGATGTATATGAATGTCGACAGACAGTTGGGTAGGGTTAGGTAAGGGGTAGGTACGTTGGACTAGATGGACCTATGATTTATACAACCTCCAACTTACTAGCGTACATGTAAACTGTTAACAGACATTATGGGTAGGGTTTATAAGTAAAGTTGGACTGAGAGGACGTATGTCTTGACAAAAACCTCCAATACTATGTCACCTTGTAACTGTTATACAGGACATTTGATGGGTAGGGTAGGTGGTTAAGGATTGGACTAAGATGGAAGGTAGTGTCTTATACAACCCCCCAATACTATGTCACGAGTAATACGTATACTCCAGACATTATGGGTAGGGGTAAATAAGGTTGGGGACTAGATGGACGTATGTCTATTCAAACCTGCACAAACTATTTAATATGGAACTGCTGAGACAGAAATGTGGTAGGGTTATAAAGGGTTGGATAGATGGATGTATGTGTCTTTTATAACAAACTCCAAGACTATGTTACTAGTAACTGTTATACTAAATTAGGGGTAGGTTGAAAAGGTTGGACTAGATGGACGTATTGTGACTATTATAACCTCCAATACTATGTTATAGTAACTGGTGTATAAGATAATGGGTAGGATAATAAAGGTTGGGACCTAGATGGACATATGGTCTTCTTACAACCCCAATACATGTACTATGTAAACGTTATACAGACCATGGTTAGGTGGTAGGGTATAAAGGGGACAGATGGACGTTATAGTCTTAACAACACCCAATACTATGTGACTATGTAACTGTTATACAGACATTATGGGAGGGTTAGGGATAAAGGGTGGGACTGGATGGACGTTAGGTCTTTATCACAACCTCCAAATACATTTTATCTTGGTAAATGTTATAATAGCACATCTGGGTAGGGGTATAAAGTTGTTGGATGATGGACGTATGTGTCTTTATAAAGCTCCAATACTATGATTCTGTGGAAACTGTTAGACAGACATTATGGGTAGGGTATAAAGTTTGGCTAGATCGAGCGTTGTCTTTTATACAACCTCCAATACTATGTTAGTATATAACTGTGAGACAGACATATGGGTATAGGTATTAATCAAAAAGTTGGCGACTGAGGACGTAGTACTTTATACAACTCCAAATACGATTTACTCATGTAACGTTAGGAACAGGCATTAAGGGTTAGGGTATTAAAAGGTTGGACTAGATGGACATATGTCTATTATAACCCCCAATAGTACTAGTACGTTGACACATGTAGGTAGAACTGTTAGGACAGACTTATGGGTAGGGGTATAAGGGTGGGACTACTCAATGGACGGATATGTCTTTTACAAACCATGAGTTCCACATAGGATGATTGATATAAAACACTAATAGAATACACTGACACTGGATTAGAAAATCAAGAGTACGCATAGAGCTAGTATAAAAATCCATAGAGATTGCAGAGGCTGGTATAAAATATCATAGAGTTCACATAGACTGGTTCAAATACCATAGAGTATGCACGGCTGGATAAAATACAATAGAATTACACATTACATGGTAATGTAATCATATACTGTAGTTGGTTGTACGGGGAGACTATATACTATGAGAATTTAATGGTATTAATACAGATACTGTAATTCTGGTTGGTACGAGGGATACAGATAATATTGAGAATTACTGGTATAATCATATACTGTAGTCTGGTTGTACAGGGATACTATATAATATTGAGACTTACTGGTATAATACATATAGTATTCGGTTGTACAGGATACTATTAATATTGAGAAATACTGGTATTAATACATAGACTGTAGTATGGTGGTACGGGGAACTATCTAATATTGAGAATTACTGGTATAAAGAATATACTGTGTTCTGGTTGGTACAGGATACTAATAAAATATTGAGAATTACTGGTATTAAATATATACTGTAGTTCTGGTTGGTGGGTATACATATAATATTGCGAATTACTGGTATTAATACATCGACTGTAGTTCTGTTGGTGGGGATACTATATAATATTGAGAATTACTGGTATTAATGCATATACTGTAGTTTGGTTGGTACGGGATACTTATAAAAGGATGAGGAATTACTGGTATTAATAAAACTGTAGTTCTGGTTGGTACGGGGATACATAAATATTGAGAATTATGATTAAGGGCATATACTGTAGTTCTGGTTGGTACAGGGATACTATATAATATTGAAATATAATGGTATTAATACATATCTGTAGTTCTGGTTGGTACAGGGATACTATAGAATCTTGAGAATTACTGGTATTAATACATATACTGTAGTTCTGGTCGGTACGGGGAACTATATAATATTGAGAATTCCTGGTATAATACATATACTGTAGTTACGGTTGGTACAGGGATACTATATAATATTGAGAATTACTGGTATTAATATATATACTGTAGTTCTGGTGGTACAGGTATACTATATAATATGAGAATACTGTATTAATACATATACTGTAGTTTGGTTGGGAAGAGGGATTACTATATAAAATTGAGAATTACTGGGAGTAATGCATATACTGTAGTTTCTGGTTTGGTCCGGGGAATATATAATATGAGAATTAATGGTATTAATACATATACTGTAGTTCTGGTTGGTCGGGGAACCTATATAATATGAGAATTACTGGTATTAATGAATATACTGTAGTTCTGGTTGGTATGGGGATACTATATAATATTGAGAATTACTGGTATTCATACATATATGTAGTTCTGGTTGGTACGGGGATATATATAATATTGAGAATTACTGGTATTAATACATTTATACTGTAGTATGTTGGTACGGGTACTATATAATATTGAGAATTACTTGGTTATACTCATATACTGAGTTCTGGTTGGTGACGGGATACTATATAAATATTGAGAATACTGGTATTAATACATATACGTAGTTCTGGTTGTGGTACCCCGTGGGGGGAACTGATACTAATAGATTGAGACTTCCTGGTACTAAGACATATACTGTAGTTCTGGTTGGTACAGGGATACGATAAATATTGAGAATTAACTGGTATTAATACATATACTGTAGTTCTGGTTGGTACAGGGATACTATATAATATTGAGAATTACTGGTATTAAGCATATACTGTAGTCTGTTGGTACGGGGATACTATATACTATGAGAATTATGGTATTAATACATATACTGTAGTTCTGGTGGTACGGGGATCTAATAATATAGAGAATTACTGGTATAATACATATACTGGTAGTGATGGTTGTACAGGGATACTATAGAATATTGAGAATTACTGGTATCAAGCATATACTGTAGTTCTGGTTGGTACAGGGATACTATATAATATTGAGAATTAATGGTATTTAATACATATACTGTAGTTATGGTGGTTGGGGAACTATATCATATAGAGAATTACTGGTATTAATTACATATTACTGTAGTGCCGGGTGGTACAGGGATACTATTATATAAAATCCAAATATATCACATCCACCGCTGTACCTGAATCTAACTTCTTACTCACTTCATCTTAATATCCAAATATACCACATCCACCGCTGTACCTGAATCTAACTTCTTACTCACTTCATCATAAAATCCAAATATATCACATCCACCGCTGTACCTGAATCTAACTTCTTACCTTCTAGGACTTGAGAGCTTTCTGTAACATCTGCTTCTTCTCATATGTCAGGTGTTCTGGGAAATGGATGTCGAACATGATGATGAGATCTCCTTTCTCACTGGGGTCTTTAGACAGACGCATTCCTTCCCCCGGAACTACTTTACTGTACGTGGGGCTGAGGACAAAGAAATGTAAATGTTATTTACCGAAAACTAGGTAAATCAGTGCAGTTAGCAACAGGGGTAGGTGGCTGTGCAGAGCATCTTGGGAATATTGTCCCTTTCTAAAACTTGTCTCTAAACAAATGACATGTTTGGTGGTAAAAGGAGGAAACTGTTGATGACCCTCCAGAAATCTGCCTTGGTGGGTTCTCTAGTTATTCAACTGTTGTGTCAGTGGATGAGAATCTTTGGAGTTTGAGACACGATAAGTCAATAGCCAGTTCACATTCTTATTATCCAGTATCATTTAACCAAGTATTAGGATTAGATACAAGGACTGAGCCTGCAGGATGGACATGGACTGAAATATCATATTTAACATTTTTTTTGCAGAAGATAAACACTAGTGATAAAATCACACCTTGGGCAGGGAGGTAGGACTGGAGATTCCTACCTCCCATTATAGTTTCTGTGAGGAGAACAACTGCTTCTGCCAGGCTTCCTCAATGCTTCAAAACTAACTTTAATATAGGAAAGCCCAGGATACCAACCTGGCAGATGAAAACTGTACATGCTGTAGCTCCTCAACAAAATGATGTTGGGAGGTCGGGATAATAAATCCACACCACCTGCCCCATGTACATTTCATTTTTAAAAAGTTCACTTTAACAGTGTAGTTGCCCTTTAAAGAAAATATAAAATGTTTCCATTGCAATATAAAATATAAGCACGGAGATAGCTCCAACACTTACTGAACGATGTCATTAATTGGAATGTTCATTACCCTCTCGTCTAATGTTTCCACTTTCACATTGCAGCCTGTCAGAGCCTAAAACACAATGGGAGATTTTATTGTACTACATATCCCAGAATTCAAGGCTGGACCCAAAACTTTAAGATGCATACACACGTGCGATCACGGGGGCTGACCCGGGATAGACAATGTGTATGCACGGCAGATGTTTTGGGCGAAAATCGTGCCACGTATGTCATTTAGTAAAGGCTCGTTGCCCATTCAGCCGAGCAGATCATCAACGAGCCTCGACCAATCGTGGTGTGTATCGTATTTATAATAAAAATCCTAGTTCATTACATTATATCATTATATTATCTCTGTCTTTTTCTGACAAAATGATAAGCTTGGGACATTTATTTCTGTATTTACCAGCACTGCACTTAGCTCACTTTAAAAATATTAACTTCTATGTTAACTCTTTTTTTTGCCTTCTTCTAGAGACAGTTATGTAGGTATTATGGGTAATAATAAAGGTTGGACTAGATGGACGTATGTCTTTATACAACCTCCAATACTATGTTACTATGTAACTGTTATACAGACATTATGGGTAGGGTATAAAGGTTGGACTAGATCCAATACTATGTTACTATGTAACTGTTATACAGACATTATGGGTAGGGTATAAAGGTTGGACTAGATGGACGTATGTCTTTATACAACCTCCAAGGTATGTCTTTTTTGTGTTTACAACCATAAAACTATCTTTTATTGAGGATAAATCTAAATTTGTTTTTTTTAACTTTACTTACCCTTTAAATATGGCTGCCACCATAATGGATAAGTAGATCAGTAGGTGTGTGTACCTGGGTCTGGTTGAGGGGGTATGTCTTTTTTGTGTTTACAACCATAAAACTATCTTTTATTGAGAATAAATCTAAATTAGTTTTTTTTTACTGTACCTGGATCAGGTTGGGGGTTAAAAAAACAAACTTTTTTGATGATTGGTCAAATTTTTTTTTTTTTACTTTAGTTACCCTTTAGGTATGGCTGCAACAGTAATGGAGGGGTAGGTCAGTAGGTGTATGTACCTGTGCCATGTAGGGGTTAAAAAAACAAACTTTTTTGATGATTGGCCAAAACATTTTTTTTTACTTTAGTTACCCTTTAAGTATGGCTGCCACAGGTATGGATAAGTAGATCAGTAGGTGTGTGTACCTGTGTCGGGTTGGGGGTTAAAAAAACAAACTTTTTTGATGATTGGTCAAAAACTTTTTTTTACTTTATTACCCTTTAGGTATGGCTGCCACAGTAATGGATAAGTAGATCGTAGGTGTATGTACCTGTGTCGTTTGGGGGTTAAAAAAAACTAACTTTTTTGATGATTGGTCAAAAAATTTTTTTTTTACTTTAGTTACCTTTAGGTATGGCTGCAACAGTAATGGGGGGTAGGTCAGTAGGTGTATGTAAATGTGCCACATGGGGGTTAAAAAAAACAAACTTATGATTATTAATCAAAATTATTTTTTTTACTTAGTTACCCTTTAAGTTGGCTGCCACAGTAATGGATAAGTAAATCAGTAGGTGTGTGTTCCTGGGTCTGGTTGAGGGGGTATGTCTTTTTGGGTTTACAACCATAAAACTATATTTTATTGAGGATAAATCTAAATTAGTTTTTTTACTTAGTTACCCTTAAATATGGCTTCCATGGCAATGGGAAGGTAGGTCAGTGGTGGGTGTACCTAGGTCTGTGTGGGGGGTTGGGGTATCACCATTTGTATTTATGACCATGAAAAAAACTGTTTTGAAATATCCACATTTGAGGATTGTTACCATTATAGTCTATGGGAAAAAATGTCCAGAAATTCGCCGATAACGAGGTAACGCTTCCGTGGATTCCTTAGCTAGAAGATAGCAACTTCTCCTAATGCCCCGCACGTCTGTACCGAATTTCATGTCTCTAGCTCAAAAACTGTGGGAGGAGATACAGTCCAAAAAAGCGGAAGAATAAAACAGAAGAAGAAAAAGAAGAAGAAATAGAAAGAACAGTATTTTGGCCTTTTCAAGCCAAATTAATAACATTGATAACTACTGGTATGAATACATATAATTGAGTTCTGGTTGGTACAGGTTTACTAAATAATATTGAAAATTACTGGTATTAATACATATACTGTAGTTCTGGTGGTACAGGGATACAATCTAATATTGAGAATTACTGGTATTAATACATATACTGTAGTTCTTTTTGGGACAGGGATACTATATATATTGAGAATTACTGGTATTAATACATATACTGCAGGTCTGGTTCATCCAGGGATACTATATAGTATTGAGAATTACTGGTATTAATGCATATACTGTAGTTCGGTTGGTACGGGGATGCTGTATAATATTGAGAATTACTGGTATTAATACATATACTGTAGTTCTGGTTGGTACAGGGATACTATAAAATATTAAGAATTACTGGTATTAATACATATACTGTAGTTCTGGTGGTACAGGAACTATATATATTGAGAATTATTGGTATTAATACAATACTGTAGTTCTGGTTGGTACGGGGATACTATATAATATTGAGAATTACTGGTATTAATATATACTGTAGTTCTTTTTGGTACAAGGATACTATATAATATTGAGAATTAATGGTATTAATACATATACTGTAGTTTTGGTTGGTACAGGGATACTATATAATATGAGAATTACTGGTATAAATACTATACTGTGTTCTGGTTGGTACGGGGATACTATATAATATGAGAATTACTGGTATTAATACAATTACTGTAGTTCTGGTTGGTACAGGGATACTAATAATATTAATAATTACTGGTATTAAACATATACTGTAGTTCTGGTTGGTACAGGGATACTATATAATATGAGAATTACTGGATATATACATATACTGTAGTTCTGGTTGGTACGGGGAACTATATAATATTGAGAATTACTGGTATTAATACATATACTGTAGTTCTGGTTGGTCGGGGATACTTATAATATTGAGATTACTGGTATTAATACATATACTGTAGTTCTGGTTGGTACAGGGATACTATATAATATTGAGAATTACTGGTATTAATACATATACTGTAGTTCTGGTTGGTACAGGGATACTATAAATATTGAGATACTGGTATTATACATATACTGTAGTTCTGGTTGGTACGGGGATACTATATAATATTGAGAATTACTGGTATTAATACATATAATGTAGTTCTGGTTGGTACGGGGATACTATATAATATTGAGAATTACTGGTATTATACATTACTGCAGTTCTGGTTGATCCAGATACTTTCCGATTGCCATTTGGAGTCAGGAAGGAATTTTTCCCTTTCCAGCTGGGTTTTTTGTTCCTCTGGATGTTAGGCAGGGTTTGGACAGGATGGACGTGTGTCTTTATTCGATCTCCATTACTGTTACTATGTTACCCCTGTCCAGTTACAAATGATGACAGTTATATAATCCCTGCCATGTATGTGTTAAGTTGTATGTATATTTATTGTATATGTTTTCTCCTGTTATATGTATAAATCTGTAAACTGTGTGTTAATAAACATGTTTCTATTGTGACTGACAATGTGACCGTATTTCTGATAACTCCCCTTGGTACATTGGTCAGAACATGTCAGAGGGTTAAATGAACATGGTGGGTGGGGCTGGGTTTTGTCTTGTTCAGGGAATGCTGGGGTTGTAGTTCAGGTTGGACATCTATGTAATATAATAATATCAATAATACAACCAATTAGTAGTGGATCAGGATATTTATTCTGTATATTTATTCTGTATCAGGAAAACTCTTTAAGTTGAAAGGGAATTCACATACACACCAATGTGGAGCAGGAGTGATATGCTCAAGGTTTCATTCCGTTAGCGAAGGCTTAATACCTGCAGATAAATACTCTATTGAGAAATACAATGCACAGGGTTGTGGTAAGTAGGATGTAATGTGGGTTCGAATCGAATCTGAGGGAACTTCTGAACTTTCGGAACTCCCGGATTTCACGGAAATAGACGATTATCGAAAATAGACGATTATCGAAATCGAAAATAGAAGATTATCGAAAATAGACGATTATCGAAAATAGACGATTATCGAAATCGAAAATAGACAATTATCAAAATCGAAAATAATCGATTATCGAAATTGAAATCGAAACCACAAAATGAAAGTAATGATCCATTTCTGTAACCCTCGAATCTGTAATATCGCTAACCCTCGAAAGTAGCAATCGATTCGGTAAATCTTGAAAATAGAATGCGGAAGCTCGAAAAACAGCCCGATCGTGAGGAAGATAGTTTTAATATACCTTTTGGTTCTATTTAGGGTTAACTGTTAGGTAGGGTTAAAAAAAAAAAAAAAAAGATAGGTTGGACTGGATGGACGAATGTCTTTATTCAACCTTAATTACTATGTTACTATGTTACTATGTTACTATGTTACTATATTGTAGTTATGATAATAAACACATTACTGTAGTTATAATAATAAACACATTACTGTAGTTATGATAATAAACACATTAATGTAGTTAACTGTTGTCTGTGGCTACTTTTGCCGCGACCAACAGTCCTTCCTCCTGGCCAACCAGTTGGAAGTGCTGAACAGTCGGTCAGGAGTAAAGATGGCCAAAAATCACCAGTTTCGTTCCATTTTCGGATTCCCGGATCTCGGGAAAATCCGATACTATATAATATTGAGAATTACTGGTATTAATGCATATACTGTAGTTCTGGTTGGTATGGGGATACTATATAATATTGAGAATTACTGGTATTAATACATATACTGTAGTTCTGGTTGGTACGGGGGATACTATATAATATTGAGAATTACTGGTATTAATACATATACTGTAGTTCTGGTTGGTACAGGGATACTATAAAATATTAAGAATTACTGGTATCAATACATATACTGTAGTTCTGGTTGGTACAGGGATACTATATAATATTGAGAATTACTGGTATTAATACATATACTGTAGTTCTGGTTGGTACAGGGATACTATATAATATTGAGAATTACTGGTATTAATACATATACTGTAGTTCTGGTTGGTAGAAGGATACTATATAATATTGAGAATTAATGGTATTAATACATATACTGTAGTTCTGGTTGGTACGGGGATACTATATAATATTGAGAATTACTGGTATTAATACATATACTGTAGTTCTGGTTGGTACGGGGATACTATATAATATTGAGAATTACTGGTATTAATACATATACTGTAGTTCTTGTTGGTACGGGGATACTATATAATATTGAGAATTACTGGTATTAATACATATACTGTAGTTCTGGTTTTTTATAGGGATTTACTTATAATATTGAGAATTACTGGTATTAATACATATACTGTAGTTCTGGTTGGTACGGGGGATACTATATAATATTGAGAATTACTGGTATTAATGCATATAGATCTGGTTGATCCAGGGATACTTTCCGATTGCCGTTTGGAGTCAGGAAGGATTTTTTTTCCCCCTTTTAGCTGGGTTGATCCTCTGGATCAACTGTTAGGTAGGGTTAAAAAAATATATATATATAAAGAGGGTGAATAAGTTGGACTTGATGGACGTATGTCTTTATTCAACCTTAATTACTATGTTACTATGTTACTGTGGGGGGTAGACATACCCTTTAACCTGGTGAATGTTAAACTATTATCATACAATCTTTGTAGAGTTGACATAACACTTCCAACTGATTGGTGGGATTGTTTTGATGTTTACAAACTTTAAAATGGGAATCGGGCCAGAGATGGACATCTGGCCTTGAGTCGAGAAGTAGAAAGAATTTTATTTCCACCGAATTACTTGTGCGTGACGGCACCGAGCAGCTGAACACGAAACAAAACTCCCAGCAAGTGACTCAGTGTAGGAAGAATTATTCTCATTACGCAGAATGCACGTGGTCCAATGCTAATGGGGATTTGAAACGCGTCTAATGGTTTATTGTTGTAGCAACAGACCGGCCCTAAAATGGGGAAAAGCGTCAGTTTGTTCTGTTCATAAACAGTCTATATGTGAAAAGATTATTAGTGGGATAACCATCAAAAACTTCCCCTTTAATCATGACAAATGTACACAGAGTCCCAAACGGACCATTTTTCAGGCATTTAAAACGTCTTAAAAGCTGCGATATGAGGAGTAAAGGACAAATAGCAGGCTGCCTGCCAGTTATGGCCGTGATAAATGACGTCACAGTCAATGACAGACTGCTGCTTTCCAAGCTGCCTCCTCTGCGCATGTGCGAGCTTGTTAAATAGCTTGTACGGCTTTAAGAGAAGGTAGCAACCTCTATAGATGGGGGCGGCAAACATCAGGATGTATGGTTTCCTTAAGGAATAGCTTTGAACAGTGTAAGTATTGAGGTCTTATGGTCTTATGCTTTAATGGGGAACTGTGGTCTCCTCTCCATACAATTGGCATTTATTAAAAAAAAACACATTCCTACCTTTAAAATGAATCCAGGATCATGCTTCTAAGTGCAGTTTATCCAAAGTTACAGCAGTATAAGGGCACGGCCACACTGCATTGCACCAGAATCGCACGCATTCTGCGATTTTCCTGCGTTTGCGCTTGCGATTTGCCCATGCGCAAAATGGCGGTGCCTGCACTGTTTGCAACGCACCCAAAATCGCAAGATATCGCTGCGTTGCATGCTATGCAATTTGAAAATCACAATCGCGTGTGCAAGAGCAGGAAAATCGTGCAAGTGTTGCCTAGCCCTAAAGGTGTTATTTCCTGCCAGTACTGTGAGCTGTGACATCACCAGCACTTGGGGTCTGACTCCAAGTTTAAGGTTGGAGCATGCTCACTGCTGGGACAGAGCATCATCAGGACTGAGAATTCTGCAACCACGGCATGCTAGGGCCTGCTGGGAATTATAGTTTCCAAACATCTGATTGGACATCACTGACTTATGTTAAGATTTTCGACTGGGTGTGGACTTGTCTTTCAAATCTTTTGATAGAGATATCCAATAGAATGCTGGGGGTTGTACTTGGTGCGTTGGACGGGTGGATAGAACTTTCAGGTTCTGATCTCGCTGCTAAAACATTTGCGTCCAAAGGGAAAAGAAAGAATTCAGACCAATTCCAGAGGAGATTACACTGGGACAGAATGTACCTTTCCCCTTGTTTTTACATCCAGGTGCCTTTGTTTAATGAGGAATGAATTGGAATGACGTGTGCCAGATAGGAGCCAATACTAATAATCTGGTGTTTCGGTGACATCCAAAACGGGAATTTGTTGTTCTCTGTGATTGAAACGCACATCGGTCGGTGATAGAAAAAAAAAAAGCCCAACGCGTTTTCCATTAAATGAACCTTTGTAGACAAGAAGCAATTAACCCTTCGTGGTACCCGGGGATTGTGTTTCCAGACTCTGTTATTAGGAAGAATAGTTTATATATAATTATAGATACATCAGTGGTCTGGAACCTGCCGGCACTCCAGATGTTTGAAAACTACAACTCCCAGTATGCCTTGGTTGCAGAATGCATCGCCATCTAAAGTGGCATAAAGACGTAACTCCTCCTTCTCTACCACTGGTTTAGACATGTTCAGTGGGCCTTACTCAGGAAGAGAGAGAGGAACTGTCCAATGAGATACGTGCTATAGAGATGGGCGAAACTGGTAAAATCTGTTCCGTTTTTCGGATTTCCAGAAAATCCCGAAAATCCGAAAAATGGAACGTACTTTTGGGAATTCTGTAATCTCTAATGGGCTACGGTGAAAGGATTTCTGGTTTAAAAAATGACAAGCAGATGATGTGTTTTAATTCCAGACTTTCTGGGATTTAAGTTTTAGAATTAACTTTAAGAATCATTATACTGGCCAATTGTGATCGTTCTCTTATTGCCCCTGACACTTTATTAAAGGTGCGGAGTCATTGGAAACAATATAACTGTCTGATACCAATGTTTGGATGAAGGAAACGCCCTGCACATATATTACAATCCGAAGCCTTATATACGAACAGCAGTGAAAATCGCTTATTCACTATTCAGATCCAAGAAAAACACATACCAATAAATTCCTATGGAAAACCGGTTTCCATGCATATACATCGCTTCCAAAACCAGACACAGATGCCTTGGCGAGCGTCGCTATATTTATACACACGTAAGAACGCGCCCAACACACATGCTTCTCATTCTCTACTGGATTCTTGGCTGCACAGTGACTATCAAGCATATCGGGAGTTATCATAATAATAAAAATATAATATGTCAATTTGTATGTTATAAAGGGAAACTAATCCCTAGAATAGTATTTTCTATTAAACCGGTAATTCTATATTTCACAGTACCATGCCTTTAATGATCGCTATTTTTACATCCAAATAATAACACTATGGTATTGTATAGACGATCTTACAATGACTTTAATAGCTATTGCAAAAGGCGTGGTATCGCAAAATAGCACATTGACAGTTTTCTGTGTCCAATCTGAGCCACAAGGGGGCAACCTTGGAAGAGTTCAACTGCTCTGTATCAGGTAATCATCTTTTTTGTGTTTGGACATTAAAGGGCAACTATAGTGAAAAAAAAACTTTGTCTGTATACAATGTATAGATCACTTAGTATAAGCTGCCTTACTTTCATGTTTCTGTGTGGCTTCGTTTCTTCACACTGGCAGAAGTTTGTACCAAGCTGTGTAGTCCCCCTCCCCTCTCTGTCTACTCCCCCTCAAGCAGTGACAGGCTGTATACAGTGTCCGAGCACTGTCAGTTGAAAGGACTTTAAATGAAGTGCTGACATCCTGTTGACCCCTCCCTTCCAGAGCTAGACTGCAAGCAATCAAAGTGTGGAATAAAGTAGCAATATGCTGAAGGGAGGGGCAGAGGGGGAGAGAGGAGGACAAGTGGTGCTGAGATTCTTTACAAGTAAGTTACTGAACTCTGCTTGTTCTCTAACTTTGCTAATTGTTATTTACTTTTTACCTAAAGTTCATATCTCTCCCCTGCTTAGCTGAGATCATAATCACTGAAGAGAGAGTCAGTGTAACAGCAGCTTGTAGTGAGAGACCTTCACAAACACAGTGACACTGCTTGTTGTCCTGTTATATTTCAGTTGCTTTAGTCTATATATTTCATAGATTGCACTGTGTGTCTTGTTTGGTATATAGTCTGTATTACTGTATTATATATACTGTATTAGTGTTCCATTTGAGTCACTGGTTTTGTATGTATATAAGATTTTTTTTGGGGGGGAGGGGCTGTTTTATAGTGTGTTATGCTCATATTGCTGGGTTAATGGTTTATTGATTGTGTTTAGCACTACAGCATTTGACTATGTGTTGCACATGGTACATATAGTGTGGGTGAGAGAGTGTGTGACAGTACTGCAGGGGAGCTTTGGATTGTGTGGGTGTGTGCCTTTGAGTGACAGATGAGGTGTAGCAGCTCCTACAAATCACAGCATATTCAAAGGCTTATATCTCGGGGACTATGTAGAATTTAAAGAAACTAAAGGTACCCTGGTGGATGGGATGACTTATAGGATACATTAGAAGAAATTAAAGAAAAACAATTTTCTCACCATAATTGCCCTTTAACCAGGATATAGTTAGGCAGTGAATAGTGAGCGAATGTTAATGTTCGATGATTTCAGTGTGTAATATTTTTCGCAGGGTTAAATCTCCATTTAAAGTGTCCATTTGTAACATGCGTAATCTCAGCCTTCCTGGTGCTATGACGTATTTTTTGTCTTTTTCTTCAGCCGTGTATTTCCCGTCAGCGCAGCGTATTCGCCGTTCCTCTATGGAATTGCTGGACCCTGTCCTGCAAAAGTCGTTATCGGAAGTGGACTTACTGTACGAGGTAAGTGGAAACACTGTGAGAGGAGCCACGAAAGACTAAGTGGTTGACATTTGTTATTTTGTATAAAATGCACAATAATGCACAGTTCTATGTGTCCGCTGATATGGAGGCTTCAGCAGCCACTTCAGTTTACCAGCCGCTATTAAGTTATCCCTCCAGTTTACCAGCCACTGTTAAGTTAGCCCTCCAGTTTACCAGCCACTGTTAAGTTTTCCCTCCAGTTTACCAGCCACTGTTAAGTTATCCCTCCAGTTTACCAGCCACTGTTAAGTAAGCCCTCCAGTTTACCAGCCACTGTTAAGTTATCCCTCCAGTTTACCAGCCCGTTAAGTTAGCCCTCCAGTTTACCAGCCACTGTTAAGTTAGCCCCCCAGTTTACCAGCCACTGTTAAGTTAGCCCTCCAGTTTACCAGCCCCTGTTAAGTTAGCCCTCCAGTTTACCAGCCCCTGTTAAGTTAGCCCTCCTGTTTACCAGCCCCTGTTAAGTTAGCCCTCCAGTTTACCAGCCACTGTTAAGTCAGCCCTCCAGTTCAACAACCAGTGTTGTTGAACTGGAGGGCTTCACAAGCCACACCCACAGCCGCACTGTACAACATGAATAAATAAGCGGTGAGGTGTGTCCAGTATAAAATTAATAATATAGGAATAATAAACGTTATTTGTGTTTTAGGGGAACTGAATGTGACATTGCCTTTTTAAAGGGAGTTGATTGGTTGATGATAACATTTTGAATAAAGGGGCCCCGAAATGCACCATTTGTCTAGGGCCCCGATTGCCCTTATTTCGGCTCCGAGGATACTCGTGACATAACCTCTACTTTACTGTCACTCTCCATTATTAATCTTGTGTAATAAATAAATCTGATATTCGTCCCCTGCCTTCTGATGGCCCAATAGACAATTCTCTATAAATAAACCTTGTTTGTTTCATTGCAGTTTTTGCTGAGTGGGGTGAAGATCGGGAAGGGGCACAGTATAACATTACAAGACCCCGAACTGTCCTCCTTACGAAAAGCCACGACCTTCCACGTTATCTGCAATGACATCATACCGAAGACAATCACCGACATCCGCCGGCTGGGGGCCAAATTGTCCTATGCTCAAGGGCCCCTGAGGAGAACGGACTTTGAAAGGACACTGATAACAATGGCTTATACGGCTCTCCGAACCTCTCAGTCCCGGACTGGTCACCAACAAGAAATCTGGCTAAAGTCGCTCACCGATCTTTTTACGGCACTTCAGAGAGACCTGATGTTTCCTTATCATAAGGAAGATCACTAACCTGCCCCATCCAACCGTCTCTGTTTCTCTCCATATTACCAGGGATTAGCGTTCGTTCCCACTATGTGAGTTGCGCTCCGTTTTTTGTGCGCACTATGGACAAAACGATTTGTCCTCATTCCGGTCCATTTGCAGGTTAACAAACATACAATTTTCTATGCGTTTGTCCATTTCTGGTCCGTTTGCATTCATGTGCGTTTTTTGGAAAATCACAGAAAAAATTTTAAAAAAACATTAAAAAAAATTTTTTGTCCGCGTGTATCGGCTTTTTTTGTATGTTCCCATAGGCCAATCTTAACATGCGATTCTGACACACACGGACCAAAAGTCATGAACGCATGTAGATAAAATACGGACCAAATAGATTCGGAACGCAAATTATACAGTGGGAACTGATTCTTGCGATTTCCATTATATTTTAAATTACATTGCAATTCGCAAAACGGAAAACCCAATGCAACGCACTTAGTGGGACCCATCCCTTAGATAGGGGCATTTTACCATTAATTGGCTTAAAATGATCCGTTATTACATGGTTATTATTGGTAGAGCGATTTACTGTTACAAATTATATTTAATCTCTGCAAAGTGCATATAACTATTCTTGTTCAATTGGCTCCTAAACCATTTACCCCTAATATATGGCATATAACTGCAGATTTACACAAAGTATCACTATCCTATTTATTGTTATTCCTAATTCAGGATATACTTGTTTGAAATAAGTAAAATGTATCATTACAGAAAGCCCTTTCAGTCACGTTCACTTAAAATACAACTTCCCTTTAGCACAGGGAGAGGCTTAGTAAACCTCTTTCTTCCTGAGTGAATCCAACTGAGCATGCCCGAGCTCAATGAGCAATGGAAGGGGGGAAATAACTGCACGGATTTCCTTATAGAATTTTATTCTGTATGTTAGGATAGGAATGTCTTAGACAAATGAAACAATGTTTTAATCAGCAATATATGAGCAATCAGGGGAAATGTGTTTAGGGTAGAATTTCCCTTTAAAGTGGAAGTACAACCCGAGCTGAAAATTTAAACTTATCTTTCTCACCTCCCAAACCATAGGACTGCAATGCTTACCTACCATTAGGATATTCCTGAAGGCTGATCTTTAGCCTGATGTTTGACATTGGTTGGTTGGATTACTGTAGTTCAACCAAAGTTTTCTTTATTTAGGACACTGCCACCTTACTAGAGAGACACCGAAGGGAAACAAGTAAAACTCACTCCTCCCCTTATATCATGAAGATACAAAGTATCTAATTAGATAGCCCCTCCCTCTCTCCCTGGGTAAATCCCACTGTGCATGCCCAAGCCGGTGGCTAAGTAGAGGATGAAGATAAGAGGCCTGGACTACCCATAGGCGTATCTCTGTATCTCTGGTTAGGAAAAGATAAGTGATTCATCAATTTAACCCACAGATTTCTCTTAATCAGGAAAAATGTGTTTTCAGCCGAACTTTTACTGAAAGGTGTAGAAGAAGAAACACAAACAATAAATTATCAATAGAACACTGCTTAGAAAACCACCTACAGATAATACAATTAAATTACAAGTCCTTACAAAAGTACTGCCCTGGCTCTCTTTGTAAAGTGCATGTTACTGTGAAGCAATGAAAAAGGACAGTAGTGCCATCTTGTGGAAGATAAGGAGAATTGCAGCTTTGTGTGACTACATAAGGATGTCTAACTGGCAGCCCCCCTGATGTTGAAAACTACAACTCCCAGCATTCCTTGGATTCATAACTAAGGAACACTGGGAGTTGGAGGTTTTTTTAAAGACATCCCTGGACCTTTTGTTTTGAAGAAATGTGAGTTTGGACAGTCCACTGGATGTCTTCACAGAATACGCGTGTTTATTTAATGAAATTACATTATATACAAATTTAGTTCATTTTGTGTAACCTAAAAAACGATTTGATATAATGAAATGATATAATAAACAGATGTGAGTACAATGTATTATCACATTCTAACAATATTAATGAAATACGTTTTTTCCTACTTCCGCCGTATCTGTATATTACATCACGTTTGCCGTTAAAGGAAATGGAACATATTACAGCATGAATATTATGTAATTGATCTGTTTTGTTACGCAGAGATTAAAGGGCATATTTAAGATATTTAAGGATAATTATTGTCCCTATTCTGGCAGAGTAAACTGGCTCCTCCCTCTATGCAGTCAATCAAGGCTGTAACATCACAACCAATGATTGACTGCTGATTCCCGTGCTGACTCCTCTGCACATGCTCAAGCTTATAAAAAGCTCATTGAGCAGAGGGAGTAGGCAGATACCTTTACCAGAGTGGAATAGAACCAGTTTTTTGTTTTAAGGGTGTCCGTGCCCTAAATCAGAACCTTTTACGTGATTAAGCCCGGCAGCAATATTGGGGGTGTCCCCTCTTTATGAGTTGGTACAGTCCTTTTTTAACTCTTTTTGTTTCCTGCTTTACACGTATGAGACAGAAAATAAAGAATTGAGCTAGGAAACCAACATTTTAGTCGTTTTTTTTAAGCTTCGCTGAAAGTAAATATGATTCATGGTCCATAGATTTTATTTTGTAGATATTTAGCTACTTTAGTTTTTTGATTTTGTTTAGAACTTTAGCTGTTTCCATTATTTTATTTTCATTCTCAGCCTGTTCTGGGCATTTGTGGGATGTGTTAGCCATCTGGTGGACACCTAAATGTACTACATTTGCAAAACATTCAGTCGTCACTGACTATGAATGTTCAAATTGCCATTTAAAAAGCCATTGTTTCATAAAGGTTCAGCAAAAAACATGCTTAAAAGACAAAAGGGGTATTTTCTTATTCCATTAACCTTAAAGGACAATCATACTGTAAAAATTCACTTTTTAAAAATGAAAAGTACCTGAGTCAGGTAGGTAGGGTTAATTATTCCTACCTCCCAATATTGTTTTGTTGAGGAGCTACAGCACATACAGTTTTCATCTGCCAGGTTATGGCCCTGGGCCTTCCTGTATTAAAGATAGAGCTGAAGCACTCAGGAAGCCTGGCAGAAGCAGTTTTCTTCGTCCTGCTGCTCCTTATAGAAACAATATTGGGAGGTATTAAGTGCCAATCCTACCTCCCTGCCCCAGGTACTTTTCATTTTAACTGTTTTTGAAAAAACTTTATACAAACTATAGTTCTCCTATAATCTTCCCACTGCCTGTCTGTATACACGACCCTTAATAGTGACCCTCTCTGTCCTGTCCTATGGCTCCTTGGGCCATATATTCTATGGGGATCGTAAATCTACGATTTCATTATTGTAGATTTACGATCATTATCCTTAATTTACAATCGTTATTGTTAATTTATCGTTAATTAACGATCATTAAAACGATTGAAAATTAACGACCGGTTTAACGATTCTTAAACTGATCATTAATGGCATGGTATCTCTAAAAAGTGATACTGCTCCTTTATAAATATGGCCCCTTATATTGGTCAGTTGCTCAGTAGAGATTTCCTCTCGATCTATAGTTCTACAAGAAGTAGGAGCAAGTATTCCTACTTCCTGTTCAGCTATCTGCAAATTTTGTTATGGTAGGAGTCAGGAGGGGAAATGACTTACCTGACAATATTTATAACATATCAGTAGTGAGCACTTACTCAAGCTACTAAAGATAATCACTTTTGAAATAAAGCAGAATAGGAGGTAGGAATACATGCCCCTACCTCCTACATTTCTAGATTTATGGGGAGATTTTTAGGATATAGTGACCCTTTAAATCTTTTGTATTTGGACAGAAACTAAAAGGTGAAACCAAAGGGGGAGGGTTGTTTATTAAGTGAGTTCGACCAATAGGAGACTTCTAATTTTTTAGCTGAACTTAAAACTGAGGCCACACTGGACCGGACGGTAACGCACGTGAAAAGTTTGCACGCATTACCGTCCATTTGCGCTGTGCGCCCAGAAATAGTCCAGAATCAAAGAACATGCGATTCGCAAAAAATGGTGATCGCGTGTGACCCCCACGCTGGCATGCTTTCCTCACCTGCTAACATTTCGCGTTTTGCGAAACACTCTAGTGTGGCCTAGCCCTTTAAAAGGACAAACAAACTATTAACTAAAATAACATTTCAGCCATTCGCTGGAACCGCTGCTACCGACAAACCCCGGTCACCTCCACTGTGGGATTATTTTAAAAAAAGGCTGGTGATTTCTAATCCCCAACAATAGTATCCTTGGAAATATTTCCCCTGCTGACAACATACTAGCAGGCTACCAAGCCAAGTAACCATCGGTAGCAGAGAACAGCCTGGGATTTCAGGGACAGCACCAGATTTCTACCACCGGAGAGATCTTTCCAGATTTAAAGGAGACACAACAATGGCTTTGTGGAAGAAGATTCTCCAATCGAAAAACCTGTTACTGGCTGTGTTTGTCCCTCTACTACTGCTACCACTTCCCTTACTGCACCCTAGCAGCGTAAGTCATGGGGTTATTAGATTGGGACTTTATCCCTTTAAGAAAAAGCCGAAAAGAAACTTTTACCCTTTGTAGAGAGTCTAAACCGACATGAAATCAGGTGAGATTTATTGCAATTACCGCGACGTTTCGGCCAATACGTCCCCTTCATCAGGCTGAGACTGCAGACAGACTGAATTCTAAACCATTCATTGATCAATCCAGGACCCCCTGTTAAATATAAAAACGCCCCATCTGCATTCTTACAATATAATCCATTGCACGGTGTAACATAATCATGGGGGGTTATTAAATATAAATAGAGTCCAAATATCTGTTATTTTTATTTCGGCTTTGGGACAGGTGGCAAAAGAGTTAAAAAGCTATAGCGCAGCATGGCAGCCCCGTTATTAACCCTTTCTTGTGCTCGCAGAACAGAATCCCCCCTTGTAGGTTACAATAACGAACCTTTGTTTTATTACCATGGGAACAGGCACAGGGCGAATATTTCTACATTCTCCCCCGTACGTGTTGAATAACGCCCGCTGTGCGCATTGCTACATTGTATCTATGTTACAGAGGGCAGTGAAGGGTTAATACACATTCTGGCCATAGAGCGACTACATCAGAGATCCACAAACTATGGCCCTAAACATGTGTGCAAACTTCCCTCTGTAGTTGAGGAATGCTGGGAGTTGTAGTTTTCCAACATCAGGGGCCCCATAGTTTGTATACTGGATATTTGGTCTAGTTTTGGACTTTGTCTCTCAATGTTCCGGTGACAATTTCTGTTCTGGTCCATTAGTTTTGCAATCAAAAGACAGTTTAGAGTTTAATGGACACGGCCCCCCGAAATTGACAATACCCACCAAGTATATAGTATAAAGGGCTGGGTATGTCTATGGTTTGTCATTTCTGCAAACAGGGCATGCTGGGAGTTGTAGTTTCCGAAACATCTAGAGGGCCAACGGTTCGCCATCCCTGCTGTAGTAATTGCTGCACTTTTCTGTTCCCTCCAGGAATCCTCCTGCGCCTACGTACTGATCGTCACCGCGGTTTATTGGGTGTCGGAGGCCGTGCCCCTTGGAGCCGCTGCCTTGGTTCCCGCCTTCCTGTTCCCCCTTTTTGGGGTGCTCAAATCCAGTGAGGTGAGAAATGATCCCTAGATAATGTGTTAGAAATTCAACCGTCTATAGAGCGTGTCACACCCGCTGGGTCTAATTTCCAATACAAACATGTTCCCACATTCTGATTGGATAAGCAGCGCTTACATCATGTTCCCACATTCTGATTGGATAAGCAGCGCTTACATCATGTTCCCACATTCTGATTGGATAAGCAGCGCTTACATCATGTTCCCACATTCTGATTGGACAAATCATTTATTTATTTACAGCAACATCACTGACTAGGTAGGTTAAGGTTAGTGGAATAAGGAAATACTCAGCTCTCCCTAATGGCATTTGAGTGTTAATTTGAACAAAAAAAGGACTTTATCAAAGGGCATGTTCACCCTTAAAACTAAAAATAATTGTCAGTTACTTTACCTGCCCCCAACCCAAACTGATGTATTTAGCACTTTATTACCTGCATTACTAACCAGATATTACAGGATAATTATTGTCCCCATTCTGGCAATCAATCAAGGCTGTGACAACTGAAATCAACCAATGATTGACTGCTGTTTCACCTGCTGCCTTCACTGCACATGCTCAAGCTTATAAAAAGCTCATTGAGCAGAGGGAGGAGGCAGATACAATTACCAGAAAGGAACCGACCTTATTAAATATCTGGTTATAAATACGTGTTATAAAATGGTAAAAATAGCAGTTTAGAGAACTGACAAATCACCATTTTTTTTGGTTTAAGGATGGACATGCCCTTTAATGTTTAAGCAGCAAATAAAATTCACACATTCTGATTGGATAAGCAGTGCTCACATGACATTCACACATTCTGGTTGGATAAGCAGTGCTCACATGACATTCACACATTCTGACAAGGTTCACTTATGGTATTTCTAAGATCCCCCAGAACTTACTTACCTGACCCTATCCCTCGCCGTTTCAACTCTGCTCCACTTCCTGGTTGCGGCTGTCAGTTAAGGCGCAACGTGATGTCACACCCAATCGCCTGACAGCCGGCACCAGGAAGTGATGGGTTGTCAGCGCAGAAGTCCCCTGCTCCTGTTTTTGCTTGTAACGAGTTTTAAACAGGAACAGGGGGCGGTGCCTAGATGGCGAGGGACTGGGTGAAGTAAGTAAGTTCTGGGCATCTTTGAAATATGTCAACCATGCGAAAGTGGGGTTTGGGAGGGGGGGGGTAATAAACATTTTATAGATAAGTTATTTTTTGGCTGGACTTGCCCTTTAAAGGGGCATTATGAAACAGATAGATCTCTGTCTCCTCCCACCAGTCTGCCCTCCTCTTCTTTAACATATGTCAGCAAATGGTAGAAGAGTCAGTAACATGAGCATAATGTCCCTTTAAATGTCTTAGGTGACTGTTAACTTTGATTACAATAAGCAAGTGTCTGGCTAGTGTTGTACTTGGCCAAATCAGGTTTTTCTGTTAAACGAGGCAGCACCCTGGCAGGGGAAGGTGTATTTGTGTAAATGTAGCCCTCATTATGAATCACCTGGTCCCCTTCATTTCGGAAAGTGATCCTGGTTCCTTCTTGCCAGCCTGGACGTACATCTATTGATAGGATCTTGTCTCGGATACTGGTGGTGAGTCCATCGCTGTTCATTACCTGGGAGGCACAATGGATATATTAGGTAATTCCTATATAAAGTCACGGGTAGGCCTGGGTGTATTTATACAGACAGGATCTATAGTTTGGGTATATTAAAGAACAGAAATAGGGCTGATGTGTGAGGAGAACTAAACAAGAGATTATGCTGGAATCAACTTACATGTGTCTTCTGTGCGACGTCCAATCAGTGCAGCCAGGGGCAATGTAACTAATAAAGGATTATGGGGGCAAGTCAAGGTGCTTTAGGGCGCTAGCTGACTTATCTTCAGTTATTTTCACATTTAACATTTATTTCTCCATGAAAAAGACTATAGCTGACCAATAAAGGGGATCTCCAAGGAAGGTAAACAACTTACCTGGTCTCTGGCTCCTCCACCGCGTCCTCTGGCCCCGACGCAAGTGCGATGCGCATAGAATACACAGTCCGTCTGGACCTGTCAGATTACGCGGAGGAGAAAGGAGAGACCAAGTTGCTTCCCTTCGTTCCCGGCTCCTGAACATTTTGTTTGAAGACTGGGCGGTAAGACACAGCTCCTTTACCCCCTGTTCTTCAATAAAACTGAATAGCAAAACGTGTTTTTCCCAGTGGAGATCCCCTTTAAGTGTCAAGGCCAGTGGTGTCCACCTTCCACATTGTGTTTACATAACCTGCTATCTCACTCCCAGGATATTTTATTCCCATATCCCGGTGCTACTGTTCCAGATAAAATTAGTTTTACCCTCCGAGAAATTTTCATTTTCTTGGTGCAGCCAAAGAATAATTCCTCCAGGGAAAGGTACAGATCTCTCTCAACTGGGGGGTATTGCGTTTTTATCCCCCTCCCGCGCAGACCTCCAAATCCAGTGTTTACCTCGGAGCCATCAGGTGTGAAAAAATCTAAGGTGAAATTAAAGATTGAAAAATATATTAAAATACACAATCTCAGATGTATGAAGCTGTCCAATTAGAATCTCAACTGTATAAAGCTGACCAATTAGAATCTCAACTGTATAAAGCTGTCCAATTAGAATCCCAACTGTATAAAGCTGACCAATTAGAATCTCAACTGTATAAAGCTGACCATTAGAATCCAAAACTTATAAAGTGAACCAATTTAGAATCTCAACTGTATAAATAGAACAAATTAGAATCTCAACTGTATAAAGCTGACCAATTAGAATCTCAACTGTATAAAGCTAACCAATTAGAATCTCAACTGTATAAAGCTGTCCAATTAGAATCTCAACTGTATAAAGCTAACCAATTAGAATCTCAACTGTATAAAGCTAACCAATTAGAATCTCAACTGTATAAAGCTGACCAATTAGAATCTCAACTGTATAAAGCTGACCAATTAGAATCTCAACTGTATAAAGCTGACCAATTAGAATCTCAACTGTATAAATAGAACAAATTAGAATCTCAACTGTATAAAGCTAACCAATTAGAATCTCAACTGTATAAATAGAACAAATTAGAATCTCAACTGTATAAAGCTAACCAATTAGAATCTCAACTGTATAAAGCTAACCAGTTACAATCTCAACTGTAGAAAGCTGACCAATTAGAATCTCAGCTGTAACAATCTGACCAATTAGAATCTCAGCTGTAACAATCTGACCAATTAGAATTCCAGCTGTAGAAAGCTAACCAATTAGAATGAAGTTTACCGAATTCCTTAACACTGGCTACTGTGTTTAGCAAATCAGTTACAAGGAATTTCAATGCAGCTTGAAACATTTTTTTACAACTGGTGCAATTAATTCAAATTCTCTGAATAAAATGTTAAATTTTTTTTATTAATTGGGGAACTGTGGTCACCAAACAAGTTAAGCTTCCTACAAGGCAAGTTTCCTACCTTTAAAACGAGCTATCAACCACCTCTCTACGTGCTCCACAGCCCAAGATATAAAGAAATGACTGACCAGAAAGTTAATGGGTGGGAGGCTGACTTGTGACATTCCCAAGGCTTCTCCTGCACAGTGCCGCCGGCGAGCAAAGCCTCAGACTCCCTCAGTGTGTGAGGGAGACAGGAAGTCCCTCCTCCTCTCTACTGTGTGAAGACATGACAGAGAAGGTAAGGGAATCTACAGCCCTTCTCTCTCACTATGTGAAAACAGCCTTTTCAGGCAGAGTTCTCACAAAAAGGCTGTTTCCACAGAGTTTTCTGTTGGGGGTGGGTCTGAGTGGCCCACGGCACCTGTGAGTGGGGGACGGGGCTTATGCACCGTGGGTGGGCAGGGCTTAGGCAACCGCAGGTGGGCAGGGGTTAGGCACTCGCGAGTGGGAGGGGCTAGACACTCGTGAGTGGGAGGGGCTTAGGCACCTGTGAGTGGGCGGGGGCCACATGGGGCTGTAAGAGAATGGGCCAAGGGGTGCCTGCAACTGGAGGGACCGTGGGGTCCATGAGTGGGAGGGACCAGGGGGGCTGCAAAGGGGAGGAGGAGACACAGGGCAGATTGACTGACCATTTCAGAGCAGGAAGCAGGAAGTGCACGGGACCTGGTGATGCTGCTGCCATATCACACACAAAAATGTAAATATCTTCAAAACTATGCAAAATAAACAATTGAAATAAATTGCAAAAACTATCAGGGGAGCAATTCCCATCGATTTACCTAAAGTAATTTTTGGACCACAGTTCCCCTTTAAATTGGGTTTTGCTGAAATCACAACCAATGCTTGATTGATGTTTCGCCTGCTGCTTCCTTTGCACATGCTCAAGCTTATGAAAAGCTCATTGAGCATAGACAGGAGGCAGATACCTTTGATAAACTGTTAATAAAAAGAATAGCAGTTGGGGTTGAGGGCAGATAACTGACAAGTCACCAGGTGCTCTTTTTAAGGGTGGACAGCCTAAAAAATATCTCAGCTCAGGATGAACTCTTTCCGGTTCCTCTACCTGCAAAAGGATTGTCTCCTCCAAAGAACTCATAGAAGGTCTTTTCTGGGTTCCCATGGAAAACGTATCCAGATGTCCATGCTTCCTGTCCCCCAAACTCTGGGGGGATTCCGCCTCTCAGTCCCTCCTCTCCAAACTTATCATAGGTGGCTTTCTTCTTCACTAGGTAAACATAAGAATTCAAGGGATATGAAGTTCCGTTATTCTGTCTGATTTGATGTGCAGTATCCTGTCTCCTACTGGGGACATTTATCTTAAATCTTAAAGGAGAACTAAACTCAATTTTAAATACTTCATGATATGACCCCCACACACCCAAAAATAAATAAAAACACAAATGAACTTTAAAACCCAACTCCAGTAAATGGTATTAATTTAAATAACCTCCTGAAGGAATAGCTATGAGGGCTCGTTTACACTAGAAACTGACAGTAACGCACAGCATGTGTTTCCGTCAGTTTGTATCCATTTTTTAACAATGAGTATTCCATAGCTTTCTATAGAAACTGCATGAAAAAACGGACAGAAATGCTGCATGCGGCGTGTTTTTTAAACGGACTGGAACGGAACGGATTATAACGCAGCAGGCGTGAACGATATTATGAAATCGTGGGGGGTTTTACGGTCTGTCCATTTTTTTAAAAACGCATTGAAAAATGGATACAAACTGATGTAGTTTGAACGAGCACTAACTGTGTGTATGTAAACTGTCTGTCCCCACCTCCTGACCTTGGTCACATGATCCCGTCTTATCTGGATTGTAAAATGATTGGATAGAATTACTCGTGGCGGTGGCCTGCTATAACAAGTTACTGCAGTAGCTTAGAACTGGGCATGTGCAAGGAACATAACAGTCAGTGACCAAACTTTGTGCTTGTGGAATGCTGGGAAATAAAACGCACCCCCGTGTTAGTAAGGTAAATTTCCCAGCACCCACATCAAAATGAGATGTGATAACTGTTTTAAGTGAAGGTGCTTTGTTTTCTGAGGCTTTCGTTGTCCTTTAAGAAAAATAAATACATTTAAACATCTCCAAACTCCATCCTATCCTCTAACATATAACTGTAATCATTATTAATAGGAACAATCATAATATAACAGAAGTATTGCTTCCTATCATTTACTTACAGTCACTTAGAACCTCGTACGCCTCTGCAATCTGTTTAAATCTGTGTGGCGCCGATGGATCCTTATTTTTTAACGGGTGATACTTTAGGGCCAATTTACGATATCTGGAAAAGATCTTAATTTAAATCAATTCAAAAAGAATTGGGCTTGAAATCTGCACAAAGCTCTGTTACTGTGAGTTTGACCAGCCGCTACACATGTCCCCCTGTAACTGGCCCATACACACAATCTGATCATTGTAGCAGGCATAGGCAACCAGTAGATCTCCACATGTTTGGAAACTACAACTCCTAGAATTCCCTAACTACAGAGTACTTATAGAGGAAGGCTGGGAGTTGTAGTTTTCAAACATCTGGAGATCTACTGGTTGCCTATTATTGTGTTAATTAAAATGATAATTGTACTAAACCAAGTACTGTCTGACATTAAACGCCATAAACCGTACTGCTTTATGAGGCCATACACGCACCAATCCTGGTTGTATGTTATTGGGATATCCCGATGTCGGCTCATGTACAGTTAATCGTACGATTTTCATATGAATTTCGTACGAAAGATTTATTCTCGGCCCGTGTATGGGTCACTTTAATAACACCCGGTGTGACATCCCCGGGGCCAACCCACTAGGGCCAACAATCAGTGGGTAAGAGTTGTAGTTCTGGAACATATAAATATTCTATTATTAACACATTACACACATACTGACACACACACACACACACACATACACTGACACACACACACATTGAAACACACACACTCACTGACACACACTGATACACACACACTGATGGACACACACACTGATACACACACTGATACACACTCACTTACACACTCACTTACACACTCACTTACACACACATTCTCACACACACAATGACACACACATTGACACACACACCTTGACACACACACACACACACACACAATGACACACACACAATGACACACACACACTGACACACACACACAACACACACACACTGACACACACACACACACACACACACACACAACACACACAATGACACACACACACTCCCCCTTACGCTTTCTTGATGTCCGTGTCCCCTGCAGTGGGGTGAATCTCCAGCACATTGTAATAATCCTGTCCCATGGTCTCTGTGGCTCCTCTCACACTGTGTAAACCATCTCCAGTCGCTATAGAAACCCCTGTCGCGGTGTATGATGGTAGTTACAGTCTTTTGTTCCATTCAGTTCGCATGTTGTTGTTAGAAAAAGCAGAGCAGTGACTACAACCCCCAGCATGAACCGAGTGTCGGCCCGGAACCTCGCAGCTGTTGCCATGACATCGCGAGAAATTGTCTGTAGTCACCCACAACAAACATGGCAGATGAACGTTGAAGTCCGCCGTGCACTGAACAGGAAGTAACGACCTGGCTCCACCTACCTGCTTCCTTTACTTATTGACTGTTCCATTCTCTCTGCTACTGGGCGGGACGCGGCCATTTTTGCTGAGGGTAAACTGCCCTACTGGGCACCATTGCTGGAAAAGGTGAGGGGAAAGGGTATGGGGGGTGGGAGAGGGTACAATGGGTGCAACAGGACAGGGGCAGCCCTATGGGGAATAAAGGGAATAACTGGATGGATCAGTGTGTAAACATGGAATGGCCCCTGGGTTGCACTGGGCATCATGGGTAAGTCAGCTCCACTTCCTGGGGATCTTAGAACTACAACTCCCAGTATCCCCCTGAGACTAGGGCTCTATTTCCATAGAAAGTGTGTCTGTGTATTTATATAGATCTACATTACATTATATCAAATAGAATATATTATATATACAGATAGTGTACCCTGTCCTCCAACCTTCCCCTTTATTACATTATATCATATGGAATAATTATATATACAGATAGTGTACCCTGTCCTCCAACCTTCCCTTTATTACATTATATCATATGGAATAGATTATATATACGGATAGTGTACCCTGTCCTCCAACCTTCCCCTTTATTACATTATATCATATGGAATAGATTATATATACAGATAGTGTACCCTGTCCTCCAACCTTCCCCTTTATTACATTATATCATATGGAATA
>JAACNH010000173.1:266086-362051 GCA_019447015.1 Hymenochirus boettgeri | reverse complement strand
ACGGCAATTCCACCCACGTGAATGTTGTTTTGTTTTTTGATGTGTTTGTGGTGGGTGATTTTTGTTTGTTTTGAACATGTTGAGATTGAAATTGAACTGAATGAATTAATGTGAATTTGGGTGTGTTGTTTTTTTTTTTTGAATGTTGTGTGTTTGTTTGTTGAATGTGAAAATTGAAAAATTAATGACAATGTGTTTTTGTGTTGTTGTTCTGTTTGTGATTGAATGTTTTGTTTGTGTTGTTGTGTGGTTTGGGTGTTGTTTGTGTGTTGTGGTGTGTTTGTTGTTTTTGAATTGTGTTTGTGTGGTTGAATTGTTGTTGATTGGATGAATTTGTGTGTGTTTTGTTGATTGTTTTGTGTTTTGTGTTGTTGAAATTTGACATGTGTGTGAATGTTTTGACTGAACTTTGTGGTGTGTGTGTTTTTTGAACAATGTTGTGAAATGTTTTGTGATGAATTTTTTGGTTGTGTGTTTTGTTGACACATGTGAACCATTTTGTTGACAATCTTTTTGAATGAATTTTTTTTTTGATTTGTGTGTGAAAGTGTGAATGATGTGTTTGTTGTGTTTTTTGATGGAAGCTTGTGTGTTTTTTTTTTTTTGTGAAAATTGTTTTTTTTTCTCTTTTTTGTGTCGTTTTGAACATGTTTTTTTGATGACTGTGGTTTTTGAGGTGATTGAATTGATGTGTTTGGTTTGAATGTTGTGCTGAATTTGATTTGGAATGTTTTGATTTGTGTTGTTGTATTGGTGTGTGTGTGTGTTGAATCGTGTTTTGTGGTTTTGATGTTTTGTGTGTTGTGAAACTTTTGTGCTTGATGTTTGTGTGTTGTTTTTTGTGAATTTTGTTTTGTGTGAACAAGAAGGGAACAAAAGTCAGCGTTTAAGAGTTTTGATGCGGGGCAAAGTATTCTAGAACCATGGCAGAGATCAACCCCGTCCTTAGTGGAACCATTGGCAGAGTAATCCCAACCCCCGTCCTAGTGGAACTGCAGCGCCACCCTGCTAGGGACCTGCAACTCCCCCTGTCCTAGTGAACCATGGCAGAAGCAGAATTCTCAACCCAAAACCCGCCGTCCTAGTGGAACCATGGCGAGCCCACTCTCAACCCCTGTCCTGGGAACCATGGCAGAGACTCAACCCCTGTCTAGTGGACCATGGCAGAGGACTCCAACCCCTGTCCTAGTGGAACCATGGAGGAGACTCAAACCCCTGTACTAGTGGGAACCATGGCAGAGACTCAACCCCTGTCCTAGTGGAACCATGGCAGAGGACTCAACCCGTCCTAGGGAACCATGGCGAGACTCAACCCCTTCCTAGTGGAACCATGGCAGAGACTCAACCCCTTGTCCTAGTGGAAACATGGCAGAGACTCAAACCCTGTCCTAGTGGTTCTTCCCATTATAAAACTCATTTCCCAATTTGATTTCCGAACATTCCAATATCTGCGGCCCCTGGGGAGGTTGTGTACTAATGTGCAAGGCACAGCACACTAATTAATATATATATATATTCCTAACTATGTATGAAACTTTACATCAATTATCTCTCTGTATTAATGGCACTTATCCCCTTGTTTGTATCGTATTCTATAACGACCAAGCGGCGCTTTTTATAAATACATTATACATACAAAACATTCAGAAACTGTCATCTAATGACTTAACTGTTGATGGTCATGCTATGTCCTGACAACCTACCGGGGCTGGGGAGTTTAGATTTTATCACAAAATGACTGGTCCAGGCCAGTCCATGGAAATGGATTCAAGATAGCTACCTCCTGATATTAAACTTTCACCTAATAGCGGTAGCAGTGCTCGGCCAACGTGGCATGGCAGACTCATGGTAGCCATAACTGGTTATTCCAGGGCTAAAACACACTGGCGCAATTCCACGCATGCCGATTACGTGTTGCGATCTGTTAGTGCGTGAGAATCCTTAAGCCAGTACATTTTCAACGTGCGCTGCAATACGGTTACGTATGTAAAAAGCGTTGCGATCAGGCTTGTTACACGCATACCATGTTAGTGATACTGACAGTTTGATTTTGCAATGGACATGTTACACATATGTACATTATTAGGGCACATTACAGGTGGAGTTTTGTCCCTTAACCTATTTGGTTATTGTTTCCAGACCCTCCCCACATTGTACTGAATGTTCCTAATAGATTCCGTTCTGCAGACTGTTCATGGAACAAACAAGAATCTCTATTGTATTTCCAGGCAATAGTCTACAAGCATGACAGCAGCAATATTGCTTTTAAAGGAGAACTAATGGGAAAAAACAAAAAAAACAAACCGCTATTGCCTGATCACATGACTTTCCTCTAATCATAAACCTAGTCCAGGCGTCTCTAGGATTTTTGCCACCTGAGCCAAACTTTTGAATGCGCCCTATGTACCACTAGGCACCATGAAGTGGCCACCACAACCAGGGTTAGCTGTGCGTGGCTTCCAGGATAGGAAGGCGTGGTTAAACATTTGGTCGTTTTAAACTTCACATCATGGCGGTATTATATTTAGCAGGGGCACTGCCCTGAGCATTTTGCTCATGTTGCCTCATAAAGAAACACCCTGACAGAGCGGGTCATTGTGCCCAATTCTAACATGACTTATTTATGTTAGACTAGCCCAACCAGTGCAATTCTCCCAATCGAACCAGGAGCCAAGTCATTGATGGCCATGACATAATAGAACTCCTCCGTATAAGGGGAACGTATCCCCTATGTAACTTATAACACATGAGGGTATAAATTGTATTATAATGTAACACATGAATCATTCCTTCTACAACACAAGTTGTTCATATATCCCTGATATAACGAAGGAGCATTATATATAGAGAGAGAGATTTCTATAGTACATTATCTAGTGATAATTTAGAAAGTTATTATTATTAATTAACCAATTGAGTCAGTATAATAATACTGATATTAGAAATAACCTGTAAAACGTTTGTGTTTCCCTCGTAGAGTCCAACCTGTGTGATGTGTAATCAAGAAGAGGGGGATGGCGATGTGCTCGGCCCACCACACCTACTTCTAAACTGCCATTGCGGGGAACACTGGTTTGCCTTACAGGAGACCCCGGCTCTATTTCTGTTCCCAACAGTTACCAGAGGTCATCCACGGCCAGGGACCGGCTAAGGACTGCTTTCTCACTGCTAATAACCAGAGCAGCAGTGCCGACCAGCCACAAACCACGGCCTCACAGTGCGCGGACTAGTGGCCAATGTGAAGTCTCGGTCAGTGACCAGAAATCTTCAGTGATGGTGACCGAGAAGGAAAATCCAGCTGCCAGATTGCTCTGTATAAAATGCTCAGGACCGGGTAAGTTAAGCAGGTACCTGAGAGGGTTAACCACGTGTGTCGGCAACACACAAGCAGAAAAGTGACTGCCGCCGTCCCCTGGCACCTTCCAGCTGTGTTTAACCGAGCAAGGGGGGGGGGGGGGGGGGTCCGGTTTGGCTTCTTGTATCAAAGGGAACCGTTTGCGGTGTTTGGACTGGTTTTATGGGGGCCGTGGCTGGAATTGGACCTGAACACAATTATATCTGGCGCTATTAGGAAATGGCGATGGCTGCGATATTACCTGCGACACTAGAGAAAGGACAAGTAAACACTAAACACTATTCCCCACCTAGAAAGGGGATATGAACATCTAAGATAAGGAAGATGTTTTAGCCTTTGGCTTGTCCTTACATTTAATTCGGTTTCCTATCTGGAAAGTTTGTTTTTTGTTGATTGATTTGATTTAAAAAACGACTTTGGCTCAGGAGAGAAACAACTCATTAGATATCCATCAGCTTGTGCTATCTTAGACCGTATATTATAGGCTTATAATAACAGACCCTTCAATATCATAGGAGTAGCAGCTATTGGTGGAGAATGGCCACTTACTGTCACGGGAAGTGGAATAAACTGGATTACTAATTAAAGTGCAAGTCAGCATTGGCTGGCAAAGAATCCGGGACTTGTAGTAGAGCGTAGTGAATAGCCCTGGGATAGGCTGGATGTCAGGCCATGGATAAGGATATGAAGTCCCTCCTGTTGTATATGTAGGTCTCTGTTTGGAAATAAAAATGGCTCCTGATAGGTCCATCTGTCTCTGTGATTATAATGCTCTGTCGCCAGACGACCTACCTCCACCCTCACACTGAGTATGGGAAACATTGGGCCAGCTCCATCAATATGTGTTTATACTATATACTACCATTACAATGTGAGTACAATCCCTGTATATACAATAGGGCAGGTCTCCCAATATCCAATGTTTTGTATGAGTAGGAACATAACCTAAATACCCCATTACTGGTCTGTTGATCTCCACCTTTAAACAGTAAAAATCATAGAAAGTGGCATTGGAAGATGGTACAGTCCTGATAAGATCCAGGTGATAGGGTAAGGCAGTTGGCATAGGAAGATGGTACAGTCCTGATAAGATCCAGGTGATAGGGTAAGGCAGTGGCATAGGAAGAGGTACAGTCCGATAAGATCCACGTTGACAGGGTAAGGCAGTTGGATCATAGGAAGATGGTACAGTCCTGATAAAGATCCGGTGATAGGGTAAGGCAGTTGGCATAGGAAGGATGGTACAGTCCTGATAAGATCCACTTGTAGGGTAAGGCAGTTGATAGGAAGATGGTACAGTCCTGATAAAGATCCACGTGTGTAGGGGTAAGGCAGTTGGCATAGGAAGAGATGACAGTCCTGATAGACCACGTGATAGGGTAAGGCAGTTGGCATAGGAAGAGGTACAGTCCTGATAAGATCCAGGTGATAGGGTAAGGCAGTTGGCATAGGAAGATGGTACAGTTACTGAACGATCCATGTGATAGGGTAAGGCAGTTGGCATAGGAAGATGGACAGTCTCTGATAAGATCCAAGTGATAGGGTAAGGCAGTTGGCATAGGAAGATGGTACAGTCCTGATAAGATCCAGGTGATAGGGTAAGGCAGTTGGATAGGAAGATGGTGACAGTCTGATAAGATCCATGTGATAGGGTAAGGCAGTTGGATAGGAAGATGGTACAGTCCTGATAAGATCCACGTGATAGGGTAAGGAGTTGGCATAGGAAGATGGTACAGTCCTGGTAAGATCCATGTGATAGGGTAAGGCAAATAAAATTGGATTTAGGTAGGTCATGTGACCATCAACTTATTTCAAATGGAACTGTCCAATATCAGATTAATATGGCCTGAACCATGGGTGCATCACTCAGGTACTACTGCTGTGTAACCAATAGGCACTTCTAACATGTACCATGCTACTGTGTAATCTATGTACCACCTACTGTGTACTCTATGTACACCTTAATGTGTATCATTATGTACTACCTACTGTGTAATCATTATGGGATACCTACTGTGTCTCTATGTACCTAACCTAATGTGTCCTCATTATGTACTACCTTGTGTACAGTATGGACTACCTACTGTTACTATTATGGACCTTACCTATGGACCATTATGCTACTTACCTATGTATGTACTCTTATGGTACCACCTAGTGTACTCATTATGTACCTACCTACGTGTACTCATTATGGACTTACCTACTGTGTGTACTCATTCTGGACTTACTACTGTGTACTCATAGGGTACTGTACCTAATGGTTACTCATTAGTACTTACCACTGTGGACTCATTATGGGACTTACCTATGTGTACTCATATGGATTTACCTACGTGTACATTATGCTATATGTACTATTTGTACTTACTATGTTCATTCTTGACTTACTCTTACTGTGCTACCTCATTATGTGACTTACCTACTGGTACTCTTATGGTACTTTGTACTCATTATAGACTTACCTATACTGTGTACTATTATGGATTACCTACTGTGTACTCATTATGGACTTACCTACTGTGTACCATTATGTACTTACCTACTGTGTACTCATCTGGAACTTACTACGTGTGTTACTCATATGGACTACCTACTGTGTACTCATTATGGACTTACCTAATGTGTACTCATGTATGGACTTACTACTGTGTACTCATTATGGACTTACCTACTGTGTACTCACTATGTACCTACCTACTGTGTACTCCTATTACCTACCATGTTGTTACTCTTATTACTTACCTACTGTGTACTCCATTATGTCTACTGTCCCTACTGCCTATCTGTACTCATTATGTACTACTACTGTGATCATTAACTTACCTACTGTGTACTCATTATGGCACTTACTGTGTACTCATTATGGGACTTACCTACTGTGTACTATATGTTATCTACCTACTGTGTTACTTCATTATGGACTTACCTACTGGGTGTACTCATTATGACTTACCTACTGTGTACTCATTATGTGACTTACCTACTTGTGTCTCATTAGGATTTACCTCTGTGTACTCTATGGACTTAACTACGGGTATCATTATGGACTTACCTACTGTGTACTCATTATGGACTTACCTACTGTGTACTCATTAGGTACTTACCTACTGTGTACTCATGTATGGACTTACCATTGTGACTCATATGTACTTACCTACTGTGTACTCATTATGGGACTTACTTTGTTGTACTCATTAGACTTACCTACTGTGTACTCATTATGATTCCTATGTGTACTATTTGGGACTTACCTATGTGTACTCCTATGTACTTACCCTACTGTTACTCATTATGGACTTACCTACTGTGTACTCATTAGTGGACTTACCACTACTGTGTACTCATTAGGACTTACTACTGTGTACTCATTATGGATTACCTACTGTGTACTCATTATGTATACCTACGGTTGTACTATGTTCCTACTACTTGTACTCATTATGGACTTTACCTACTGTGTACTCATTATGTACTTACCTACTGTGTACTCATTATGTACCTACCTCTGGTACTATATGGACTTACTATTGTGTACTCATTATGGACTTACATACGTGTACTCATTATGGAACTTACCTACTGTGTACTCATTATGGCTACCTATGTGTACTCTAATTTGTACTTACATACTGTGTACTCATTATGTACCTACCTAGGTACTATTATGGACTACTACTGTGTACTCATTATGACTTACCTACTGTGTACTCATTATGGACTACCCTCTGTGTACTCATTATGGATTTACCTACTGTGTACTCATATGGACGTACCTACTGTGTACTCATGATGACTTACCCTACTGTGTACTCATTATGGAAACCTCTTGTGTACTCATTATGACTTACCACTGGTATCTTATGGATTACCTAGTACTATTATGGACTTACCTTACTGTGTACTCATTATGGACTTAACCTACTGTGTTAATTATGTACCTACCTCTGTGTACTCATATGGACTTACCTACTGTGTACTCAATGTATACTGGTAATACTTATGGACTACTACTGTGTACTTCATTATGTAACTTACCTACTGTGTACTCATTATGGATTACCACTGTGTACTCATTATGGACTTACCTACTGTGTACTCATTATGGACTTACCTACTGTGTACTCATTATGGATTTACCTACTGTGTACTCATTATGGACTTACCTACTGTGTACTCATTATGGACTTACCTACTGTTACTCATAGATTACCTACTGTGTATATTATGGACTTACCTACGTGTACTCATATGTACCTAACTGTGTACTCATTATTTACTACCTACTGTACTCATTATGGACTTACCTACTGTGTACTCATTATATGTACCTACTTGTGTACTCATTATGTAACTTACCTAACTGTTGTACTCATTATGGACTTACCTACTGTGTACTCATTATGTACTTACCTACTGTGTATCTTATGGACTTACCTACTGTTACTCATTATCGTGTACTTACCCTACTGTGTACTCATTATGGACTTACCTACTGTGTACTCATTAGGGACTTACCTATGGTACTCATTAGTATGTATGACCTACATGTGTACTCATTATGACTGTACCTACTGTGTACTCACTTATTGGACTACCTACTGTGTACTCATTATGTACTTACCTACTGTGTACTCATTATGGACTTACCTACTGTGTACTCATTATGTACTTACCTACTGTGTACTCATTATGTACTACCTACTGTGTACTCATTATGACTTTACCTAAGTGTATGTACTCATTATGGATTACCTACTGTGTACTCATTATGTTTACCTACTGTGTACTCATATGGTACTTACCTACTGTGTACTCATTATGGGACTTACCTACTGTGTACTCTATTATGGATTTACCTACTGGGTACTCATTATGGACTTACCTACTGTGTACTCATTATGGACTACCTGGTACTCATTATGTATACCTACTGTGTATCATTATGACTTACCTACTGTGTATCATTATGGATTTACCTATGTGTACTATTATGGGACTTACCTACTGTGTACTCATTATGTACTTACCTACTGTGTACTCATTATGTACTTACCTACTGTGTGTACCTCATTATGGATTACCTACTGTGTACTCATTATGGACTTACCTACTGGGTTACTCATTATGGACTTACCTACGTGTACTACTCATATGGACTTTTACCTACTGTTTATGTTTACTCATTTATGTACTTACCTACTGTGTACTCATTATGGATTTACCCTACTGTGTCTCATTATGTACTTACCTACTGTTGTACTCATTATGGATACACCTACTGTGTACTCATTATGGACTTACCTACTGTGTACTCATTATGGACTTACCTTACTGGTACTCATTATGGATTACTACTGTGTACTCATGATACTACTGTGTACTCATTATGGACTTACCTCAACTGTGTACTCATTATGGATTACCTACTGTGTACATTATGGATTTACCTACTGTGTACTCATTAGGGACTTACCTACTGTGTACTCATTATGGACTTACCTACTGTGTACTCATTATGGACTACCTACTGTGTACTATTATGGACTTACATACTGTGTACTCATATGGACTTACCTATGTGTACTTCATTATGGACTTACCTACTGTGTACTCATTATGTACTACTACTGTGTACTCATTATGGACTTACCTATGTGTACTCATTATGGACCTTACCTACTGTGTACTCACTTTTATGGACTTACCTACTTGTACTCATTATGGACTTACCTACTGGGTACTCATTGTGACTTACCTACTGTGTACTCATTATGGACTTTACCTACTGTGTACTCATTATGGATTTACCTACTGTGTACTCATTATGGACTTACCTACTGTGGACTCATTAGGTACTTACATACTGTGTACTCATTATGGATTACCCTGATGTACTCATTATGGACTTACCTACCTGTGTACTCATTATGGACTTACCTACTGTGTACTCATTGGATTTACCTATGTGTAATCATTATGGACTTACCTACTGTGTACTCATTATGGACTTACCTACTGTGTACTCATTATGGACTTACTACGTGTACTCATTATGGACTTACCTATGTGTACTCATTACGTACTTACCTTACTGTGTACTCATTATGGGACTTACCTACTGTGTACTCATTATGGACTTACCTACTGTGTACTCATTATGTACTACCTACGTGTACTCATTATGACTTACCTACTGTGTACTCATTATGACTTACCTACTGTGTACTCATATGGACTTACCTACTGTGTACTCATTATGGACTTACCTACTGTGGTACTCATTATGGACTTACCTACGGTTGTACCATTATGGACTTACCTAATGTGTACTCATTATGTACTTACCTACTGTGTACTCATTATGGACTTACCTACTGTGTACTCATTATGGACTTACCTACGTGTACTCATTATGTACTTACCTACTGTGTACTCTATGACTTATACTGTGTACTCATTATTCTTACCTACCTGTGTACTCATTATGACTTACCTATGTGTACTCATTATGGACTTACCTACTGTGTACTATTATGGACTTACCTACTGTGTACTCATGATGTACTTCCTACTGTGTACTCATTATGTACTTACCTACTGTGTACTCATTATTGTATTACCTACTGTGTACTCATTATGGACTTACTACTGTGTACTATTATGGGACTTACCTACTGTGTACTCATTATGGACTTAACTTACTGTGTACTCATTATGGACTTACCCTATGTGTACTCATTATGGACTTACCTACTGTGTACTCATATGTTAACTACCTTACTGTGTACTCATTATGGACTACCTACTGTGTACTCATTATTGACTTACCTACTGTGTACTCATTATGTACTTACCTTACTGTGTACTCATATGGATTACCTACTGTGTACTCATTATGTACCTTACCTACTGTGTATTCATTATGTACTTACCTACTGTGTACTCATTATGGACTTACCTACTGTGTACTCATTATGATACCTACCTAATTTGTACTCATTATGTGACTTACCTACTGTGTACTCATTATGTACTACCTGACTTGTACTCCTATGTATTACCTACTGTGTAACTCATATGACTTACCTACTGTGTATCATTATGTACCTACCTACTGTGTGTACTTCTATGTACTTACCTACGTTTGTACTCATTATGGACTACCTACTGTGTACTCATTATGTACCTACCTACTGTGTACTCATTATGGATCTTACCTATGTGTACTCATTATGGACTTACCTACTGTGTACTCATTATGTTTACTTACCTACTGTGTACTCATATGTACTTACCTACTGTGTACTCATTATGGACTTACCTACTGTGTACTATTATGTACTTACCTATGTGTACTCATTATGGAATTTTACTATCGTGTACTCATATGTACTTACCTAGGCTACTCTTGTGACTTACCTACTGTGTACATAATTATTACTTACCTATGTGTACTCATTATGTACGTTACATACTGTGTACTCATTATGTACCTACCTACCTGTGTCACTCATTTATGGACTTACATACGTGTACTCATTATGGACTTACCTACTGTGTACTCACTTATGAGTTTACCTACTGTGTACTCATTATGGACTTACCTACTGTGTATCATTATGGACCTTACCTACTGTGTACCATTATGGACTTACCTACTGTGTACTCATTATGGACTACCTACTGTGTACTCATTATGGACTACCTACTGTGTACTATTATGTATTACCTACTGTGTACTCATATGGACTCACTAATGTGTACCTACTTTGTAATTACATACTGTGTACTCATTATGTCTTAACTACTGTGTACTCATTATGTACTTACCTACGTGTACTCATTATGGACTTACCTACTGTGTACTCATATGATTACCTACTGTGTACTCTTATGTACTTACCTACCTGTTGTACTCATTATGGACTTACCTACGTGTTCATGTACTCACTGATCATTATGGATACCTACTGTGTACTCATTATGTACTTACCTACTGTGTACTGCATTATGTATTACCTACTGTGTACTCATTAGTACCTACCTACCTGTTGTACTCATTATGAGCTTACCTACTGTGTACTCATATGATTCTACTGGTACTCATTATGGACTTACCTACTGTGTACTCATTATGGACTTACCTACGTGTATCATTATGTACTTACCTACTGTGTACTCATTATGATTTACCTACTGTGTACTCATTATGGACTTACCATACTGTGTACTCATTATGGACTTACCTATGTGTACTCATTATGGACTTACCTACGGTGTACCATATGACTTACCTACTGTGTACTCATTATGTACTACTACTGTGTACTCATTATGGACTTACCTACTGTGTACTCATTAGGACTTACCTACTGTGTACTCATTATGTATTACCTACTTGTACTAATATGGACTTACCTACTGTGTACTCAGTATGTACTTACCTACTGTGTACTCATTATGTACTTACCTAATGTACTCATTATGGACTTCTACGGTCCATTGTATTACTAGTGTACTCATTATGTACTTACCTACTGTGTACTCATTAGGTACTTACCTACTGTGTACTCATTAGACTTACCTACTGTGTACTCATTATGTACTACCTACTGTGTACTCATTATGTACTTACCTACTGTGTACTCTATTATTAGCCTACTGTGATACTATTTACTACCTACTGTGTAATCATTATGGAACACTGTACTCCTATTGTACTACTACTGTTACTATTAGTACTTACCTACTGTGTATATATGGTATACTACTGTGTACTCATTATGGACTTACCTACTGTGTACTATGTATCATATGTACTTACCTACTGTGTACTCTTATGTACTTACCTACTGTGTACTCATTTGACTTAACTACTGTGTACTCATTATGTACTTACCTACTGTGTACTCATATGGGCTTACCTACGTGTACTCATTAGACTTTACCTACTGTGTACTCATTATGTACTTTACCTACGTGTCTATTGTACTTACCTACTGTGTACTAATTATGGACTTACTACGTTGACTCATTAGGTACTTACCTACTGTGTTACTTATTATGTTTACCTACTGTGTACTCATTATGTACTTACCTACGGTGTACTCATTATTGGACTTACCTACTGTGTATCATTATGGACTACCTACTGTGTACTCATTATGTACCTTACCTACTGTGTACTCATTATGGATTACCTAGTGGACCATATGTACTTACCTACTGTGTACTCATTATGTGGACTACCTACTGTGTACTAATTATGTTACCATCTGTGTACTCATTATGACTTACCTACTGTGTACCTAATATGGATTACTACTGTGTACTCATTATGTACTTACCTACTGTGTACTCATTATGGACTTACCTACTGTACTCATTAGTAATACCTACTGTGTACCTCATTATGTACTTACCTACTGTGTACTCATTATGGACTTACCTACTGTGTACTCATTATGTACTTACCTACTGTGTACTCCATTATGTGACTACCTACTGTGTATCTATGTACTTCCTACTGTACTATTATGGACTTACCTACTGTGTACTCATTATTACCTCTACTGTGTACTATTATGGACTTACCTACTGTGTAATCATGATGTACTGACCTACTGTGTACTCATTATGGACTTACCTACTGTGTACTCATTATGGTACTTACTACTGTGTACTCATAGTACTTACTACGTGTACTCTAGGGACTTACCTACTGTACTCATTATGACCTTAACTATTGTGTACTAATTATGTACTTACCTAATGTGTACTCATATGTACTCACATATGGGTACTCATCATTTGTACTTACCTACTGTGTACTCATATGTACTTACCTACTGTGTACTCATTAGTACCTACCTCTGTGTACTCATTAGACTTACCTACTGTGTACTCATATGTACTACTACTGTGTACTCATTAATGTACTTACCTACTGTGTATCATTATGACTTACCAGTGTACTCATTATTTACTTACCTACTGTGTACTCATTATGGACTTACCTACTGTGTACTCATTATGTACTTACCTACTGTGTACTCATTATGTACTTACCTATTGTGTACTCATTATGGACTTACCTACTGTGTACTCATTATGGACTTACCTACTGTGTACTCATTATGTACTTACCTACTGTGTACTCATTATGTACTTACCTACTGTGTACTCATTATGGACTTACCTATTGTGTACTAAAAAATGTACAAATTGTCACTTGTGTCCACCTACTTTGAACTCCCCATTCTCTTACCTACTATGTACCTAACGTGCACTTACCTTCTGCATGTTTAGCGCTTATCACGTACTTACCTGTGTACCTGAAGTGTACTTACACACTGTATAAATCACAATAAATGATTGTAAATCTTCCTGAATGAGATTTGTATTGATTTTACATTCTTATTCCAATAACTACCAGAGCCGCATTTACAGGAAGTGTGTGTGGGTGGCGTCTAGCAGTGCATTATGGGAAGTGTAGTTTTCTTACACCTTTAGGCAGAAAATAAAATTCTCACCTGGTTTAAAATGATCTTGGATCTTTATCTGAAATGTGATTGTATTAGGAAAACCTAATTTGGACTTTTGTACCATATTCCCACACACACAATGTGAGTTCTATATACTTATACATTCGTACACACATCATTAGTGACACCGCAATTCCCCGTATAAAGTCACACTAGCCCTCGGTACGTGGCTATAAATGGGTAAGCGTGATTTGACCTGTTAGTACATTGCGCCATATTTATAAAGCCACGGTATCGCTTTTTAGCAATACCGTGGGTTAGTTAATTTACTATCGCGATCGTACATTTACCACCGAACGTTCGTTAATTAGCGAACGTTCGACCGTAGAATACCGTGAGGTAGTAAACTAGCGTAATGGGATTCTCTGGGGATCGCAAATCTACGATTTCACTGTCTTAGACTTACGGTCGGTATCGTAAATTTACGATCGTTAAACCGATTGTTAATCTCCATCGCTAAAAAGCGATACCGCGGCTTTATAAATATGACCCATTGCCTCATATAACCCAACTGTTACTTTGAGATCTTGAAGAGCATTGTGGGATTTGTAGTTTTTGACATAGTTTGGAATCCCAAGCATCCAGTGGCTTAGCTACAGACTTATGGGCCCTGATGCAAAATTTGTGCAAGGGCCCCGAACACCACGGCAAACCAAATATATTGATATTTTTATATCATCAAACCTTCCTAACCAACTGACCAACTGACGCTAGTAAATTGCTTGGCACACAGACTGGTAGATTGGCCCCTTCTTGGCCAAGGGCCCTGGTGCGGTCGCATCCCCTGCACCCCTGGTAGCTACGCCCCAATATACAATGAAGTTATAGCAGTGGCAAATTCCGTTTCATCTTTGGATTTTCTAAGAAAATAACGAAATTCCAAAGTCCAAAAACAGACACATGGACGTCAATGGGAAATGGAGTTTAGGGAGCAGGAAGAGGGACATTGAGAAATCCTACTGGTGTAGTATAATGTGTAGAAATGTGTGTTAGTTTATGTAAATCCGACCAATTGTTACTAATACACAGGAGCGATTGTTACAATCACCGTTCGATGCCCCATACATGGTCCAATGTTAACGTCTCTCTACTGTAGTAAAGGGACCTATCCATTCACATTTACCATAATGTTCCATTACACGGTAGATGTATCGTTCTCTCTACTTGTAGTAAAGGGAACCTATCCATTCACATTTACCATAATGTTCCCTACACGGTCCGATGTTATCGTCTCTCTACTGTAGTAAAGGGACCTATCCATTCACATTTACCAAATGTTCCGTACACGGTCCGATGTTATCGTCTCTCTCTACTGTAGGTAAAGGGAATCATTCACATTTACCATATGTTCGATACAGGTCCGATGTTATCGTCTCTCTCTCTACGTAGTAAAGGGACACCTATCCATTACATTTACCATAATGTTCATACACGGTCCGATGTTATCGTCTCTCTACTGTAGTAAAGGGACCTATCCATTCACATTTACCATAATGTTACATACACGGTCCGTGTTATCGTCTCTCTACTGTAGTAAAGGGCCTATCCATTCACATTTACCATAATGTTCCATACACGGTCCGATGTTATCGTCTCTTCTTAGTATTAGTAAAGGGACCTATCCATTCACATTTACCATAATGTTCATACACGGTCGATGTTATCGTCTCTCTCTACTGTAGTAAAGGGACCATCCATTCACATTTACCATAATGCCATACACGGTCCGATGTTATCGTCTCTCTACTGTAGTAAAGGGACCTATCATTCCACATTTACCATAATGTCCATACACGGTCCGATGTAATATCGTCTCTCTCCTACTGTAGTAAAGGGACCTATCATTCACATTTACCATAATGTTCCATACACGGTCCGATGGTATAGTCTCTCTCTACTGTAGTAAAGGGACCTAGTCCGTCACATTTACCATAATGGTCCCATACACGGTCCGATGTTATCGTCTCTCTCTACTGTAGTAAAGGGACCTATCCATTCACATACCACCTAATGTCCCATACACGGTCCGATGTTATCGTTCTCTCTACTGTAGTAAGGGACCGATCATCACCATTTACCATAATGTTACTACACGGTCGATGTTATCGTCGCTCTCTACTGTAGTAAAGGGGACCTATCCATTCACATTTACCATAATGTTCCTACACGGTCCGATGTTATCGTCTCTGCTCTAATGTAGTAAAGGGACCTATCCATCACATTTACCATAATGTTCCATACACGGTCCGATGTTATCGTCTCTCTACTGTAGTAAAGGGACCTACCATTCACCATTTACCATAATGTTCACTACACGGTCGGATGTAAGTCTCTCTCTACTGTAGTAAGGGACCATCCATTCACATTTACCATAAGTTCGTCACGTGTCCGATGTTATGCGTCTCCTCTACTGTAGTAAAGGGAACCTATCCATTCCACATTTACCATAATGTTCCATAAACGGTCCGATGTTATCGTCTCTCTCTACTGTAGGTAAAGGGACCTATCCTATCACATTTACCATAATGTCCTACACAGGTCCGATGTTATCGTCTCTCTACTGTAGAAAGGGACCTATCCATTCACATTTACACGATATTTCCTACAACGGTCGATGTTATAGTCTCTCTCACTGTAGTAAAGGGACTATCTCATTCACATTTACCATAATGTTCCATACACGGTCGATGTTATCGTCTCTCTACTGTGAGTAAAGGGTACCTATCCATCACATTTACAGAATGTTCCTACACGGTCCGATGTTATCGTCTCTCTACTGTAGTAAAGGGACAATCCATTCACATTTACCATAATGTTGCCATACTACGGTCCGATGTTATCGTCTCTCTACTTGTAGTAAAGGACCTATCCATTCACATTTACATAATGTTCCATACACGGTCCGATGTTATCGTCTCTCTACTGTAGTAAAGGGACCTATCCATTCACATTTACCATAATGTCCCATACACGGTCCGATGTTATCGTCTCTCTCTACTGTAGTAAAGGGACCTATCCATTCACATTTACCATAATGTTCCGTACACGGTCCGATGTTATCGTCTCTCTATCTACTGTAGTAAAGGGACCTATCCATTCACATTTCCTAGTTTCCCTACACGGTCCGATGTTATCGTCTCTCTTACTGTAGTAAAGGGACCTATCCATTCACATTTACCATAATGTTCCATACACGGTCCGATGTTATCGTCTCTCTACTGTAGTAAAGGAGATATCCATCAAATTTACCATAATGTTCCTACACGGTCCGATGTTATCGTTCTCTCTCTTGTAGTAAAGGACCTACCATTCACATACCATAATGTTCCTACACGGTCCGATGTTATCGTCTCTTCTACTGTAGTAAAGGGACCTATCATCACATTTACCATATGTTCCCTACACGGTCGATGTTATCGTTCTCTACTGTAGTAAAGGACCTATCCATTCACATTTACCATAATGTTCCTACACGGTCCGATGTTATCGTCTCACTACTGTAGTAAAGGGGACCTATCCATTCACATTTACCATAATGTTCCGTACACGGTCCGATGTTATCGTCTCTCTCTACTGTAGTAAAAGGGACCTATAATTCACATTTACCATAATGTTCGTACACGGTCCGATGTTATCGTCTCTCTCTACTGTAGTAAGGGACCTATCCATTACATTTAACATAATGTTCCTAACACGGTCCGATGTTATCGTCTCTCTCTACTGTAGTAAAGGGACCTATCCATTCACATTTACCCATAATGTTCCTACACGGTCCGATGAGTATCGTCTCCTCTACTGTAGTAAAGGGGTCATCCATTCACATTTACCATAATGTTCTACACGGTCCGATGTTATCGTCTCTCTCTACTGTAGTAAAGGGTCCTCATTCACATTACCATAATGTTCCATACACGGTCCGATGTTGTCTCTCTCACTGTAGTAAAGGGACCTATCCATTCACATTTACCATAATGTCCATTACACGGTCCGATGTTATCGTCTCTCTACTGAGAAGGGACCTATCCATTCACATTTACCATAATGTTCCTACACGGTCCGATGTTATCGTCTCTCTCTACTGTAGTAAAGGGACCTATCCATCATTTACTAAGTTCGTACACGGTCCGATGTTCTCGTCTCTCTACTGTAGTAAAGGGCCTATCATTCATTACCAAATGTTACTACACGGTCCGATGTTACTTCTCTCTTGAGTAAAGGGACCTATCCATTCACATTTACCATAATGTCATACACGGTCCGATGTTATCGTCTTCTCTACTGTAGTAAAGGGACCTATCATTCACATTTACCATAAGTTCCATACACGGTCCGATGTTATCGTCTTCTACTGTAGTAAAGGGACTATCCATTCACATTTACCATAATGTTCCACACGGTCCGATGTATCGTCTCTCTCTACTGTAGTAAAGGGACCTATCCATTTACAATACCATAATGTTCCTAACACGGTCCGATGTTATCGTTCTCTCTACTGTAGTAAAGGGACCTATCCATTACATTTACCATAATGTTCCATACACGGTCCGATGTTATCGTCTCTCTCTACTGTAGTAAGGGACCTATCCTACTCCACATCCATTCACATTTACCATAATGGTCCATACACGGTCCGAATGTTATCGGTCTATCTTACTGTAGTAAAGGGAACTATCCATTACATTTACATAATGTTCCATACACGGGCCGATGTTATCGTCTCTCTACTGTAGTAAAGGGACCTATCCATCAATTTACATAATGTCCTACACGGTCCGATGTTATCGTCTCTCTCTACGTAGTAAAGGGACCTATCCATTCACATTTACCATAATGGTTCCATACACGGTCCGATGTGATCGTTCTAAGTAGTAAAAGGGACCTATCCATTTACATTTACCATAATGTTCCGTACACGGTCCGATGTTATCGTCTCTCTCTACTGTAGTAAAGGGACCTATCCATTCACATTTACCATAATGTTCCATACACAGGTCGATGTTATCGTCTCTCTACTGTAGTAAAGGGACCTATCCATTTACATTACCATAATGTTCCTACACGGTCCGATGTTATCGTCTCTCTCTACTGTAGTTAGTAAAGGACCTATCCATTCACATTTACCATAATGTTCATCACTACGGTACGTGTATCGTCTCTCTCTACTGTACAGTAATGTAGTAAAGGACCTATCCATTCACATTTACCATAATGTTCCATACACGGTCCGATGTTATCGTCTCTATCTACTGTAGTAAAGGGACCTACCATTCACATTTACCACATAAGTTCATACACGGTCCGATGTTATCGTCCTCTCTCTACTGTAGTAAGGTATAAAGGGATATCCATTCACATTTAACATAATGTTCCATACACGGTCGATGTTATCTCTCTTCTACTGTAGTAAAGGGACCTATCCATTCACAATTACCATAATGTTCCATACACGGTCCGAGTTTAGTCTCTCTCACGTGAGTAAAGGGATATCCATTACATTCATTCACCAAATGTTCCATACACGGTCCGATGTTATCGTTCTCTCACTGTAGTAAAGGTACCTATTCATTCACCTACACATAGTTCCATACACGGTCCGATGTTATGTCCCTTCTACTGTAGTAAAGGGACCTATCATTCAACTTACCATAATGTTCATACACAGGTCCAAGTTAGCGTCCTCTACTGTAGTAAAGGGACCTATCCATTCACATTTACCATAATGTTCCATACACGGTCCGATGTTATCGTCTCTCTACTGTAGTAAAGGGGCCTCCTATCATCACATTTACCATAATGTTCCATACACGGTCCGAGTTATCGTTCTCTCTACTGTAGTAAAGGGACCTATCCATTCACATTTACCATAAATGTTCCTACACGGTCCGATTTTATCGTCTCTCTACTGTAGTTAAAGGGAATCATTCACATTTACCATAATGTCCATACACGGTCGATGTTATCGCTCTCTACTGTAGTAGTAAAGGGACCTATCATTCACATTTACCATAATGTTCCATACACGGTCCGATGTTATCGTCTCTCTCTACTGTAGGTAAAGGGACCTATCCATTACATTTACCATAATGTTCCACACGGTCCGATGTTATCGTCTCTCTTACTGTAGTAAAGGGACCTATCCATTCACATTTACCATAATGTTCCATACACGGTCCGATGTTATCGTCTCTCTTACGTAGTAAGGGACCTATCCATTACATTTACCATAATGTTTACACACGGTCGATGTTATCGTCTCTCTCTACTGTAGTAAAGGGACCTATCCATTCCTACATGTTCCTTCGTCTCTCTGTGCTTCTCACCATAATTCCATAATGTCCAACACGGTCTATGTTACGTCTTCTACTGTAGTAAAGGGACATATCCATTCACATCACCATAATGTTCCATACACGGTCGATGTTATCGTCTCTCTCTACTGTAGTAAAGGGGACCTATCCATTCACATTACCATAATGTTCCATACGGTCCGATGTTATGTCTCTCTCTCTACTGTTTAGTAAAGGGACCTATCCATTCACATTTACCATAATGTTCATCCCAGGTCCGAGTGTATCTACTCTCTCTCTACGTAGATAGTAAAGGGACCTATCCATTCAAATTTACACTATTTCATACACGGTCCGAGTGTTATCGTCTCTCACTTGTAGTAATAAGGGACCTATCCATTCAATTTACCATAATGTTCCATACACGGTCCGATGTTATCGTCTCTCTACTGTAGTAAAGGGACCTATCCATTCATATTACCAAATTGTTCCAACACACGGTCCGATGTTATCGTCTCTCTTACTCGTAGTAGTAAAGGACCTATCCATTCAATTTACCATAATGTTCCATACACGGTGATGTTATCGTCTCTCTACTGTAGTAAAGGGACCTATCCATTCACATTCCCATAATGTTCCATACAAGGTCGATGTTATCGTCTCTCTCTACTGTTGTAAAGGGACCTATCACATTCACATTTACCATAATGTTCCATACACGGTCCGATGTTATCGTCTCTCTATTATGTAGTAAAGGGACCTATCCATTCACATTTCCCATAATGTTCCATACACGGTCCGATGTTATCTTCTCTCTCCTACTGTAGTAAAGGGACCTATCCATTCACATTTACCATAATGTTCCACAACGGTCGACTGTTATCGTCTCTCTCTACTGTAGTAAAGGGACCTTCAATTCACATTTACCATAAGTTCCCTATTACAACAGGTCCGATGTTATTCATATCTCTCCTCTACTTCTCTCTGTTAAATGGGGTTCCCCGACCCCCCTTCCTGTTAGTAGGTGTCCCGGAACATGCTGTTTATACATACCCGGGGTCCCGGACCCTTGCTGTTTTTTATACGGAGGGATCCCTGACCCTTTGCTGGTGTAGGGAGTCCCTTTGACCCACTTGCTGTTGTACGGAGGTCCCTGACCCCTTGCGTGTTGTACGGAGGTCCTGACCCCTTGCTGTTGTTACGGAGGTCCCTGACCCTTGCTGTTTTTGTACGGAGGTCCCTGACCCCTTGCTGTTATAGGAGGTCCCTGACCCCTTGCGTTATTACGGAGGTCCCTGACCCCTTGCTGTTATATGGAGGTCCCTGACCCCTTGCTGTTATATGGAGGGTCCCTGAACCCTTGCCGTTATATGGAGGCCCCTCTGACCCCTTGCTGTTATATGGAGTCCTGACCCCTTGCTGTTATATGGAGGCCCTGACCCACTTGCTGTTATATGGGGCCCTGACCCCTTGCTGTTATATGGAGGCCCTGACCCTTGCTGTTATATGAGGTCCTTTCCCTTGCTTTATATGGAGGTCCCTGAACCCTTGCTGTTATATGGAGGCCCCTGACCCCTGCTGTTTATATGGAGGCCCCGACCCTTTGCTGTTATATGATGGTTCTTTCCCCCTTGCTGTTTTATATGGAGGTCCCATGAACCCTTGCTGTTATATGGAGGTCCCTGACCCCTTGTGTTATATGGTAGGTCCCTGACCCCTTGCTGTTAAGGAGGTCCGACCCTTCGTTATATGGAGTCTGACCCTTCCTGTTATATGGAGGTCCCTGACCCCTTGCTGTTATATGGAGGTCCCTGCACCCTTGTGTATATGGAGGTCCCGACCCCTTTGCTGTTATATGTGGAGGTCCCTGACCCCTTGCTGTTATATGGAGGGTCACCTGACCCCTTGCTGCTATAGGAGGGTCCAACCGGCTGTTATATGGAGGGTCCTTTCCCTTGCTGTTATATGGAGGTCCCTGACCCCTTGCTGTCGATGGAGGTCCTGACCCCTTGCTGTTATATGGAGGTCCTGCCCTGCTGTTATATGTGTTCCTTTCCACCTTGCTGTTATATCGAGGGTTCCTGACCATTGCTGTTATATGGAGGTCCCTGAACCCTTGCTGTTATATGGAGGCCACCGACCCCTTGCTGTTATATGGAGGTCCCTGACCCCTTGCTGTTATATGGAAGTCCCTGACCCCTTGCTGTTATATGGAGATTCCTGATCCCTTGCTGTTATATGGAGGTCCCTGACCCCTTGCTGTTATATGGAGATCCCTGATCCCTTGCGGTTATATGGAGGTCCCTGACCCCTTGCTGTTATATGGAGGGTCCCTGACCCCTTGCTGTTATATGGAGGGTCCCTGACCCCTTGCTGTTATATGGAGGGTCCCTGACCCCTTGCTGTTATATGGAGGTTCCTTTCCCATTGCTGTTATATGGAGGTCCCTGACCCCTTGCTGTTATATGGAGGCCCCTGAACCCTTGCTGTTATGAACTGGTACTTAGCCCTGCCCTATAACCAGAATACCTTAGAGACAGGTGAACAATAAAGCGAATGCCAAGGAGTTTGTCAGAGCATTTCAGTTTAATTGACCTCCCGTTCAGTGCTTGCAGAACTACACAACCCACCCCCATGCAAAAATTAGGGTTATGTTGGATTGCATATATACCAGAGTTCCTTCTGTCTGAGCTATAGCCCCACTTTGACCCAGGGCATCTCTAGACCTAAGAATAAAATGGCTTGTTAAAGTGGCATTAGTCCCGGACTCCATTGGAGTCGTTGGATCGATGGGGTACCATTCATTTATTTTTTATACATTGTGCATGTCACAAATGGAACAGCCAACCAATCACTGTGAGGGGGCAGGACTGAATATCCGGTTAAAGGGAAGTTACGGATTCTCGTTGTACAATTTATTATTTCTATTTGCTCCACATATAAATAGGTAATAAAATCAGGATCTAGGATTAATAATAATAAAAGGTGAGGGGGATATGTCGGACGCAGTTTGTAGTGAAGATTCCGGTGACTGACCCTGTACAACAGTTCTCTCTGATATTAAAGGGGAAGATGGATAGAGACGTGTAAGGCACAGAATGAAATCTGGCACGGTCTTGCTAGTAAAAGGAGAAAGAAAACTGACAAAAAAAGGCACAAAAAAAATGACCAATCAGTGAACGATCCCCGACTACTTGGCCTTTAGTCACTGCCTATTTATATCCCAGCTGACAAGTCATTTGGGGGCAGATAGCAGGAGCCGGGGGGTGCAAAACGCTGTAACTGGTTCCCTTGGTAAAGGAATGGGAGACATTTTCTAAAAGTGACAACAGCCCTTCACACTAAAGTGCAACATGCTATAGACAGAAGGTCCGTTAAATGAAGGGTTAAGTTTGGAAAGGCCGTTGTGTTTGGGGGTGTGAACTAATGTTCTGTGATGGACACACTCCCCCCCCCCCCCCCCATGTAACAACTCACCAGACCCCATTTATTGTAAAATCAGCACAGAGCAGTTTAATTTGCTGGTAATATTCAGCACTGAAATAGCTCAGTTAGCTCACTGATACAGACCACAGTCTCTGATCTCTCAGCTGTAAAACAAGCTCTCGAGTGGAGCTTAAATTTCATGACTGTGCACATTTAGTGCTGCATATTGCCTATAAAGTGTCCATGTTTACAATAAATGGGGTTCAGGCAACCATTACTATAAATGTGTGGGCTTCCAGACATCGCTGTTCTGTTTGTCCTCGAATGATGATATCCCTTTAACACAAATCCATTCACGTTATAGTGAAACCCCAGGGCTATCCAAATCCAGTTGCAATTTGTCCCACGTCCCTAATGTACCTGTAAAGCTCCAGATTAGTAAAAGCAGCAATCTGGTGTCCTATATACACATATACACTCCTAAGCTTATATTAAATATACAGGTTATCTATATAGAGTTCTATATGTTCTGGTTGATGTTCAGTCAGTGTGGAAACCCCCAAATCTGCAGATCATCCAAATATAAAGAGAGTCCGAAGAGAGAGTTTGTAAATGTTCAGCTCTAGTGCGCCCCCTTCAGTCCTAGCGAGGAGGTGGAGAGCAAGGCACACCTTTAAAAAGCCCCCAAACCTTTTACTGGAAATGATAAAATCCAGAGCTTGTCTGCAAGGGGCCCTTGTGCTTGGGATCCTGCAGTAAAGTTCTCTCCTGGCTGTTCGATCAACACCAAGGGTCACGAGAAGACCGCCCACGGCACAGACTGTCACTGCGTTGCCAAGCACTGTGGATGAGGGCCAGAGCGTCTTTGCACTTTTTCAGGGTACCTTTCAGCAGGGGCTTTAGAGGGAGATCCACCTGGAATTAAAGGGAGGAAATAATCACAGCTTATACTCTTCAATAGAGAAGTCAATGGGCTGTAGAATTCCCACACATATGTACAAAACACATTTTTATATGAAACACAACAGCCATGGGCATTTTGTAAATTATCTATACTAATAAAAGGCAAAGCCCTCACTCACTCACTCACTCACTCACTCACTCACTCACTCACTCACAATTCTCCAACTTGCCGTGGAGGCAGACGGCTTAAATTTGGCAGGCTCATTCATTGCACCTTACTTACAAAAGTTAAGCAGGTTTTGTTTAGAAACCAGTTACATTCACTGTAACGGTGAGTATCTGACATTGCAGAGACTTATGGTTACCTAGCTTACAAGCTATACAAATCTATATGGTTGGTCTGATTTCAACCAAATTTGGTATGCATATACTCCTTTACCAGTAAAAGGTTAACGGAATATTTTTTTTAGGGGGGGGGGGGGCCCTTCCCCACAGAGATTCTACTGTTTCCTCCATATACGTTTGTCGTTATACTATTCCCCCACCACAGAAAGAATTCTACTGTTTCCCCCCATATACGAGATACTATTCCCCCCCGACAAAGACATCTCACTGTTCCCCCATATAACGTTTATTAATATTCCCCCCACACAGACATCTATGTTCCCCCAATAGTATACTATTCCCCCACAAGAAATTCTCTTTCTACTGTTCCCCCATTAACATCCTACTGTTCCCCCATATACGTATACTATTCCCCCCCACCCCCCCCAGAGAATCTCACTGTCCACCCATATACGTTACATTCCCCCACACAGAGATTATAATGATTCCCCCAATACGTTTATCGTATATACTATTCCCCCCCCCCAGACAAATCTACTGTTCCCCCATTATACGTATACTATTCCCCCCCACAGACATCTATGCTCCCCCAATATAGTATACTATTCCCCCCACAGAGATCTACTGTTCCTCCATATACGTTATATTTCCCCCACAGACATCTACTGTTCACCCATATACGTTACTATTCCCCACACAGACATAACTGTGCCCCCATAACGCTTTTTATTCTAATTCCCCCCCACAGGGACATCTACGTTCCGACCCTCCATATACGTATTACTATTCCCCCCCAAAGGACATCTACTGTTCCTACATAGTATACTATTCACACCCACAGACTTTTGTTATACGGTTCCCAAATATAGTATCTATTCCCCCCCACAGACAATCTTACCTGTTCCCCCCCCCCATTGATAGTATAAGTAACATTGCCCCCCCACAGACATCTTACTGTTCCCCCCACCCATATACGTATACGATCCCCCCCCCACAGACATCTATGTTCCCACCATATACGTATACTATTCCCCACAGGAACATCTAATGTTTCCCCATATACGGATATATTCCCCCCACAAGGGGGACATCTACTTGCCCCCATATACGTATACTATTCCCCCCACAGACATCTACTGTTCCTCCATATACGTATACTATTCCCCCACAGACATTTTACTGTCCCCCATATACGGATTACTATTCCCCCCAACAGACATATATGTTCCACCAATATACGTATACTATTTCACCCCACAGAAAATCTACTGTTCCCCATAGACGTATTACTATTACCCCCCACAGACATCTACTGTTCCCCCATAGACGTATACTATTCCCCCCCACAGAGATATACTGTTCCCCCATCTACGTATACTATCCCCCCCACAGACATCTACTGTTCCCCCATATACGTATACTATTCCCACCCACAGACATCTACTGTTCCCCATATACGTATACTATTCCCCCCCACAGACATCTACTGGTTCCCATTATACGTATACTATTCCCCCCCAAGGACATTACTGTTCCCCATTACGTAGCACTATCCCCACACAGACATCTACGGTTCCCCATTACGTATCCTATTCCCCCCCACAGACATCTATTCTTGTTCCCCATAATACGTATACTATTCCCCCCCAACAGACATCTACGTTCCCCATATACGATATACTATTCCCCCCACAGACCTCTACTGTTCCCCCATATACGTATACTATTCAACCCACAGACATCTACTGTTCCCCCATATACGTATTACTATTCCCCCCCACAGACATCTACTGTTTCCACATATACGTATACTATTCCCCCCCACAGACATCTACTGTTCCCCCATATACGTATACTATTCCCCCCCTACAGGGAACATTCTACTGTTCCCCCATATTACGTATACTATAGACATTCCCCCCCACCGACATCTACTTTCCCCATATACGTATACTATTCCCACCCACAGACATAGTATGTTACCCCATAGACGATACTATTCCCCCCCCACAGAACATCTACTGTTCCCCCCATATTGTAAGTAGTACTATTCCCCCCCCACGACATATACTGTTCCCCCCATATAAGTATATATTCCCCCCCACAGACATATCTGTTGCCCCACATATACGTATACTATTCCCCCCCACAGAATCATCAATGTTCCCCCCATATACGTATACTATTCCCCCCCACAGACATCTACTGTTCCCCCATATACGTATACTATTCCCCCCCACAGACATCTACTGTCCCCCATATCCGTTACTATTCCCCCCCCACAGAATCTACTGTTCCCATAATACGGATAATATTCCCCCCAACGAAATCTCCTGTTCCCCTATACGTATACGATTCCACCCCACCAGACATTACTGTTCCCCCATATTGACGTATACTATTCCAACCACAAGACATCTAATGTTCACCCATATACGTTATATACCTATTCCCCCCCACCAGACAATCTAAGTTCCCATTATACGTGATACTATTCCACCCACAGACATCTATGTTCCCCCATATACGTATACTATTCCCCCCAGACATTCTACTGTTCCCATATAGTAACTATTCCCCCCCCCCCCCCCCCCCCCACAGACATCCTACTGTTCCCATATACGTATACTATTCCCCCACAGACATCTACTGTCCCCCATCACGTATACTATTCCCCCCCAACAACATTCTACTGTTCCCCCATTTATACGTATACTATTCCCCCCACAGGACATCTACTGTCCCCTATACGGATTACGATTCCCCCCACAGAATTATGTTCCCCATATACGTATACTATTCCCCCCACAGACATATATGTTTCCAACATATACGTTATACTATCCCCCACAGACATCTACTGTTCACCCAGATACGTAATACTATTCCCCCCCACGGGAAAATCTATGTTCCCCCATATACGTTATACTATTTCCCCCCCACAGACATTATGTTCCCCATATACGTCTACTATCCCCCCCAACAGAACTACTGTTCCCCATTAGTATATATTCCCCCCACAGACATCTGACTGGTTACCCCATATATACGGTATTACTATTCCCCCCACCAGCAACATACTTTTCCCCATTACGGAATACTATTCCCCCCCACAGACATCTTACTGTTCCCCCATATACGGTTACTATTCCCCCCACAGACATCCTAATTCCGTTCCCCCATAGACGTTTTACTATTCACCCACAGCCATCTACGGTTCCACCCATAGACGATACAATTCCCCCCACAGACATCTACTGTTCCCCCATAACGTATACTAGTAACCCCCCACAGGACATCTTAATGTTCCCCCATATAGTATTACTATTCCCCCCCACAGACATTCTGTCCGCCCATAACGTTCATTACTATCCCCCCAAAGACCATCATCTTACTGTTACCCATATAACGTATACTTATTACCCCCACAGAAATCTACTGTTCCCCCATATACGTATTACTATTCCCCCCCACAGACATCTCGTTCCCTCCATATACGTATACTATTTCCCCCCCCCAGACATCTACTGTTCCCCCCATATACGTATACTATTCCCCCCACAGAAATCTACTGTTCCTCCCAATTACGTATACTATTCCCCCCCACAGACATCTACTGTTCCCCCATATACGTATACTATTCCCCCCCACAGACATATATGTTCCCCCATATACGTATACTATTCCCCCCCACAGAGATCTACTGTTACCTCCCTATACGTATACTATTCCCCCCACAGACATCTACTGTTCCCCCATATACGTATTACTTTCCCCCCCCCAGGACATCTAATGTTCCCCCATTATACGTATAATATTCCCCCCACAGACATCTAATGTCCCCCATTATACGTATACTATCCCCCCCACCCAGAACATCTTACTGTTCCCCCATATACGTATACTATTATTCCCCCCCACAGACATCTACTGTTCCCAAATACGTATACTATTCCCCCCCCACAGACATCTACTGTTCCCCCCCCCCTCCATATAGTTATACTATTCCCCTCCACAGACATCTACTGTTCCCCTTCAATACGTTATACATTACCCCCACACAGACATCTACTGTTCCCCATATACGTATACTTTTCCCCCCCCCACAGAATTACTGTTCCTCGATAGACGTTATACTATTCCCCCCACAGACATCATGTTCCCCCATATACGTATACTATCCCCCCCCACAGACATCTACTGTTCCCCATATACGTATACTATTCCCCCCCACAGACATCTACTGTTCCCCCATATAGTATTCATTCACCCCACAGAACTCCTACTGTTCCTCCGATACGTATACTATTCCCCCCCCACAGACAATCTTACTGTTCCCCAATATACGTATTACTATTCCCCCCCACAGACATCATGTTCCCCCATATACGGATCTATTCCCCCCACAGACATCACGTTCCCCCATCTAACGTATACTATGTCCCCCCACAGACATCTACTGTTCCCCCATTATACGTATAACTATTCCCCCCCCACAGAATCTTACTGTTCCCCAATACGTATATATCCCACCCACAAGAAATCTACGGTTTCCCCCATATACGTTATACTATTCCCCCCCACAGACCATCTACTGTCCCCCACAAGACGGAGACGAGGCACCACACAAGGACAACCCAACCAACGCCCCCCGGTCACCCTAACACTACTGTTCCCCATATACGATACTATTCCCCCCCCCAGACATCTACTGTTCCCCATATACGTATACTATTCCCACCACAGGACATCTAATGTTCCCCCATATAAACCGTTATACTCATTCCCCCCACAGAAATCACTGTTCCCCAAGAGTATACTATTCCCACCCCACAGACATCTAATGTTCCCCAATATCGTATATATGCCCCCCAAACAGACATTACCTCTACTGTTCCCCCCCCATATACGTATAATATTCCCCCCCACAAACATCTACTGTTCCCCGAATATACGTATACTATTCCACCAAAGACATATACTGGTCCCCCATATACGTATTTAATATCCCCCCACACAGACACTCTACGTTCACCATATATACGATTACATTCCCCCCACAGACATCTATGTTCCCCCAATAGTATACTATTTCCCACCACAGAGATCTATGTTCCCCATATACGTTACTTATTTCCCCCCCACAGAGATTGCTATGTTTCCCCCATAACGTATCGATTCCCCCCCCAACAGAGATCTTACGGTCCCCAATATACGTATACTATTCCCCACAGAACATCTACTGTTCCCCCATATACGTTATACTAGTCCACCCACAAGAGATCCTGTTCCCCCATATACGTATACTATTCCCCCCACAAGACTCTAATGTTCCTCCATATAAGTATAATATTCCCCTTCCACAGAACATCTTACTGTTCCCCCATATCGTATACTATTACCCACCACAGACATCTACTGTCCCCCCATATGACCTATAACTATTCCCCCCCACAGACATCTACTGTTCCCCCATATACCTATACTATTCCCCCCCACAGAGATCTACTGTTCCCCCATATACGTATACTATTCCCCCCACCGACTCTATGTTCCCCAATATCGTTAACTATCCACCCCACAGACATCTACTGTTCCCCCATATACTATATATTCCCCCCACAGGACCTACGTTCCCCATATAACTATACTATTCCCCCCCCACAGAGATCTACTGTTCCCCCATATACGTATACTATTCCCCCCACAGACACTAACTGTTCACCCCCAATAGTATACTATCCCCCCCACAGGACATCTACTGTTCCCCATATAACCTAGACTATTCCCCCCCACAGTATTCTATGTTCCCCCATTACTTACTATTCCCCCCCACAGAGATCTACTGTTCCTCCATATACGTATACTATTCCACCCACAGACATCCTACTGTTTCCCCATATACGTATTACTATTCCCCCCACAGACATCTACTGTTCCCCCATATACGTATACTATTCCCCCCAGACCACATACTGTTCCCACATAATTATACGTTTATACTATTCCCCCCCACAGACAGCTACTTTCCCCCCATTAAAATCTACTTGTTCCCCCATATACGTATACTTTCCCCCCCCAGACATATACTGTTCCCCCATATAAGTATAATTCCCCACAGACATCTACTGTTCCCCCCATTATAGTATACTATCCCCCCACAGAACATCTACTGTTCACCCATTATACGTATTACTATTCCCCCCCACAGACATCTACTGTTCCACATTAAACTATCTTACGGTTCCCCCATATACGTGTTATTACTATTCACCCCCCACAGACATCTACTGTCCCCCATATCGTATCTATTCCCCCCCCACAGACATTACTGTTCCCCCTATAACCTATACTATTCCCTCCCCACAGACATCTCTACTGTTCCCCCATTGTAGTACTATACTATTCCCCCCCACAGAAGATATACTGTTCCCCCATATCGTATACTATTTACCCCCACAGGACATCTACGTTCCCCCCATATACGTTAGACTATTCCCCCCCACAGACATATACTTTCCCCCATACCTATACTATTCCCCCCACAGAGTATCTTACTGTTCCCCCATATACCTTTCTACTACCCCCCCACAGAGATCTACTGTTCCTTCCAATACGTATACTATTCCCCCACAGGACATCTTAATGTTCCCCCATACGTATTATACTATTCCCCCCCAGACATCTACTGTTCCCCCATATCGTATACTATTCCCCCCACAGGACATCTAATGGTCCCCATATAAAGTATACTCTCCCCACACAAGACATCTTACTGTTCCCCCCATTAACATCTACTGTTCCCCCATATACGTATACTATTCCCCCCCACAGAGATCTACTGTTCCCCCATATACCTATACTATCCCCCCACAAAGAGGATCTACTGTTCCCCATATACGTATACATTCCCCCCCACAGAGATCTACTGTTCCCCCTGACTATACTAGTCCCCCCCACAGACATTCTACTGTTCCCCCATATACGTATAACTAATTCCCCACCACAGAGACTACTGTTCCTCCATATACGTATACATTCCCACCACAGACATCTATGTTCCCACATATAAGTATACTATTCCCCCCCCAAGAGATCTATTTCCCCATATACGGGAGACTATCCCCCCCACGGACATCTACTGTTCCCCATATACCGTATTACTATTCCCCCCTCACAGACATTCTATGTTCCCCATATACGTATGATATTCCCCCCAACAGAATCTACGTTCCCCCATATAGTATACTATTCACCCCCACAGACATCTACTGTTCCCCCATATAAGTATACTATTCCCCCCACAGGGGGACTCTACTGCCCCCATCTACGTATAATTATCCCCCCCACAGACATCTACTGTTCCCAATATACGTATACTATTCCCCCCCCACCAGAAATTTCTCTACGTTCCCCCATATACGTATACTATCCCCACCCACCAGACATCTACTGTTCCCCCATATACGTATACTATTCCACCCCACAGACATACTGTGCCCCCATATACGATTAATATTCCCCCACACAGACATCTACTGTCCTCCATATACGTTACTATTCCCCCCACAGACATCTACTGTTCCCCATTATACGTATACTATTCCCCCCACAGACATACTACTGTTCCCCCAATACGTATATATTCCCCCCCACAAGAAATCTACTGTTCCACCATAGTATACTATCCCCCACAGACAGCTACTGTCCCCCTATAGTTATAATATCCCCCCCACAGGAACATCTACTGGTCCCCCCATATACGTTATAATATTCCCCCACAGACCATATTACTGTTCCCCCATATACGTATACTATCCCCCCCAAGAGATCTACTGGTCACACAATATACGTATACTATTCCCCCCACAGGAGATCTACTGTTCCCCCAATTATACTTACTATTCCCCCCCACAGAGATCTACTGTTCCCCCAATGTATACTGTCTACCCACAGACATCTTACTGTTCCCCCATATACGTATACTATTCCCCCCACAGAGATTACTGTTCCCCATATACGTTTCTATGAATATTACCCCCCACAGAGATTTATCTGTTACTCATTACGTACTATTCCCCCACAGAACATATACTGTTCCTCATATACGTTTATACTATCCCCCCCACAGACAGACATCTACTGTTCCCCCATAATACGTTATACTATTCCCCCACAAGACATCTACTGTGTTCCCCATTTATGACCTATCTATTCCCCCACCACAGACATTCTACTGTTTCCCCCAATACCTTACATTCCCCCCCAAAGAGAGATCTACTGATTCCCCCATAGACGTATACTATTCCCCCCACAGACATCTACGTTCCCCCATATACGTATAATTTATACTAGTGCCCCCCCAAAGACATCTACTGTTCCCCAATCGTAATATACTATTCCCCCCCCAGACATCTACTGTTCCCCCTATACGTATACTATCCCCCCCCACAGACAATATACTGTTCCCCCATATACGATACTATTAACCCCACCAAGACTTACTGTTTCCCCCATATACGTATACTATTCCCCCCACCAGACATCTATGTCCCCATTACGTATACTATTCCCCCCACAGCGATCTACTGTTCCTCCATATACGTATACTATTCCCCCCACAGACATCTACTGTTCCCCCATTAACATCTACTGTTCCCCCATATACGTATACTATTCCCCCCCACAGAGACTATGTTCCGCCTTACTCCCATGACGTATAAGATTCCCCCCCACAGAGATCTACTGTTCCTCACAAGACGTTATACTATTCCACCCCACAGACATCTACCTGTTTCCCCCAGGATACGTTTAATATTCCCCCCAAGGAGATCTACTGTTCCCCCATATACGTATTTACTATCCCCCCACAGAGATCTACTTTCTCCTATACGATACTATTCCCCCCACAGGACATCTACTGTTCCCCCATATACGTTATACTATTCCCCCACACAGGGATCTACTGTTCTCCTTATACGATTATTCCCCCCCCAAGACATCACTGGTCCCCCATATACCATTCGTATTACTATTCCCCCCCACAGACATCTACTGTTCCCCAATTCGTATACTATTCCCCCCCACAGACCATTTAGATGTTCCCCATCTACCTATACTATTCCCCCACCACAGAGATCTAACGTTTCCACCCATATACGTATTACTATTCACCCCCACAGACCATCTACTGTCCCCCAATACGTATCCTATTACCCCCCACAGCCGTCACTGTTCCCCCATATACGTATACTATTTCCCCAACCAGGAAATCTACTGTTCCCACATATAGTATACTATTCACCCCCACCCCCCCACAGACATCTACGTTCCCCCATTTTAACATTCTTACCTGTTCCACCATATACCTATACATTCCCCCCACAGAGATCTACTGTTCCCCCAGTATACCATTACTATTCCCCCCCACAGAGATTCTACTGTTCCCCCATTATACCCTCCTATACTATTCCCCCCCACAGAGATCTCCCTGTTCCCCATATACGTATACTATTCCCCCCCACAGACATCTACTGTTCTTTCCCCCATATAGTATACTATTCCCCCCCAACAGACATCTACTTGGTGGCCCCCATAACATCTACCTGTTCCCCATATACGTATACTATTCCCCCGCACAGAGATGCTACTGTTTCCCCACCATATACGGATACTATCCCCCACACAGAATCAATGTTCCCCCATATACGTATAAGATTCCCCCCCCACAGACATTCTACTATTACCCCATATACGATATCTATTCCCCCCCACAGACATTCTAATGTTCCCCCCATATACGTATCTATTCCCCCCCACAGACATCTACTGTCCCCATATAGTATGACTATTTCCCCCCCAAGAGTCTACTGTTCCTCATATACGTATACTATTCCACCCACAGACATATACTGTTCCCCCATCTACGTATCTAGTCCCCGCCCACAGACATCTACTGTTCACCATATACGTTATACTATTCCCCCCACAGACATCTACCTGTTCCCCCATATAGTATATATTCCCCCCAAAGACACATCTACTGTTCCCCCATTATACGTATACTATTCCCCCACAGACATCTAAATGTTCCTCCATATACGAGACTATGCCCCCCCCCAGACATATACTGTTCCCCCATATACGTATCCTATTCCCACCCACAGAATCTACTGTTCCCCATATACGTATACTATTCCCCCCGCCAAAGACATCTACTGTTCCCCATATACGTATTATATTCCCCCCGCAGACATTCTACTGTTCGACCCCATATACGTACGATTCCCCCCGCACAAGACATCTACTGTTCCCCATATCGTGATACTATTCCCCCTACGCAGACATCTACTGTTCCCCCATATACGTTATCTATCCCCCCCGCAGAAGTCTACTGTTCCCCATATAAGATACTTCCCCAGAATTATGTTCCCTCATTATCGATATATCACCCCCCAGAAATCTAATGTATCCCCATATACGTATACTATCTCCCCGCAGAACATTACTGTTCCCCAATATAAGTTACTATTACCACCACAGACAGATCTACTTGTTCCCCATATAACGGTAACTATTCCCCCCCGCAGAGAGATCTACTGTTCCCCTAACGTATACTATTTCCCCCCCAAATCTAAGTCCCTTACGATCTATGGAATCTACTCACCCATATACGTAGTACTATCCCCCCGCCAGAGTCTACTGTCCCCCATATACGTATGACTATTTCCACCCGCACAGACATTACTGTTCCCCATATAACCGTATACTTTACCCCCGCGACAAGATCTCTGTTCCACCAATACAGTATACTATTCCACGCCCCCAGACATCTACTGTTCCCCCATATACTATACTATTCCCCCCCACAGGAATCTACTGTTCCCCCATATACGTTTACTATCCCTCACATTCCCCCCACGACTATTCCGAGACATCTACTGTGCCCATATACGTAGTACTATTCCCCCGCAGACATCTTGACTGTTCCCCCAATAACGTTATACTATTCCCCCCACAGACAGCTACTGTTCCCCCTATACGTGATATCTCCCCCGCAGACATCTACTGTTCCCCATATACGTATACTATTCCCCCCGCAAGACATCTACTGTTCCCCCATTACACTACTGTTCCACCGTATACTATTCCCCCCGACAGACGATCTACTGTCCCCATATACGTATACTATTCCCCCCAACAGACATTCTACTGTTCCCCCATGATACGTTATAATATCCCCCCGCACAGACATCTACTGTTCCCCCCGATACGTATTACTATTCCCCCACAGCAGAAATAATGTACCCCTATACTTAATTCCCAAACATATAATGTCCCATTCGGAACTATTCCCCCCCAAGACATCTACTGTTCCCCTATACGTATACATTCCCCGCGCATACGTCCCCCTCGAACTACACCGCCGCAGACATCTACGCCCCATTTGGTCATTACCCACCAATATTTCCCCCATTAGTATACTATTTCCCCCCCCAGAACATGTCTACGTTCCCACCATTTATACGTTATAATATTCCCCCCCGCGAACAGAATTACTGTTCCCCATAACGTATATACTATTCCCCCCGACAGGGACACATCACTGCCCCATATATAGTATACTATTCCCCCCGCAGACATTCTTTACTGTTCCCCCATACGTATACTATTCCCCCCACAGACATTCTACTGTTCCCCATACTATACTATCCCCCGGATATAGTCCCCATACGATTTCCCCCCCCAGCAGCACGACCAATCTACTGTCCCCCATATACGTATACTATTCCCCCCCACACATCTACTGATTCCCCTATCGTACTTCCCCCGGCAAGTGTTTCCATACGTTATACTATTCCCCCCCGCAGACAGTCTACTGTTACCCACTAAATATATAGCTATTCCCCCCCCGACAGGACATCTACTGTTCCCCCATATATAGTAAACATTCCCCCCATCCCACGCGTCCCCACGCAAGACATCTATTTACTTCCCCCATCATACGGAATACTACTGTTCCCCCCCGTCTTCCCCCCACAGACATCTACTGTTCCCCCATATACGTTATTACTCTCCCCCCCACAGACATCTACTGTTCCCCCATAGACGTATACTATTCCCCCCCACAGACCTCTACTGTTCCCCTATATACGTATACTATCCCCCCACAGACATCTACTGTTCCTCCATACGATACTATTCGCCCCACAGACATCTACTGTTCCTCCATATACGTATACTATTCCCCCCACAGACATCTACTGTTCCCCCCTATACGTTATACTATTCCCCCACAAAGACATCTACTGTTTCCCCCATATACGTATACTATTCCCCCCCACAGACATCTACTGTTCCCCATATACGTATACTATTCCCCCACAGACATCTACTGTTCCCCCCATATACGTATACTATTCACCCCCACAGAGATCTACTGTTCCCCCAAATACGTATACTATTCCCCCCCCACAGAGCATCATACGTATACATTCCCCCCCAGACATCTCTGTCCTCCATATACGTTATACTATTCCCCCCAAGAATCTACGGTTCCCCCATATACGTATACTATTCCCCCCACAGACATCTACTGTTCCCCCATATACGTATTACTATTCCCCCCCACAGACATCTACTGTTCCCCCATATACGTATACTATTCCCCCCCACAGAAGATCTACTGTTCCCCAATATACGTATACTATTCCCCCACAGCAGACATCTACTGTTCCCCCATATACGTATACTATTCCCCCCACAGACATCTCTATTGTTCCCCCATATACGTATACTATTCCCCCCCACAGACATCTACTGTTCCCCCTATACGCTATACTATTCCCCCCCACAGACATCTACTGTTCCCCCATATACGTATACTATTCCCCCCACAGACATCTACTGTTCCCCCATATATACGTATATATTTCCCCCACAGACATATACGTTCCCCCCATATAGTTAACTATTCCCCCCCACAGACATTACTGTTCCCCACACATATAATATCTATTCCCCCCCACAGAAATTACTGTTCCCCAAATAGTATACTATTCCCCCACAGACATCTACTGTTCCCCCATATACGTATACTATTCCCCCCCACAGACATCTACTGTTCCCCAGATATAAAGTCCAAAAACCCCATTGGCACTCTAAAACAAGTATTTTTTGACTAAATTCTAATTACTATAACAGAAGGAGTAGTGTTCAGTAAGTGTAACCCGTGTGAGTAATAATCGTAGCTAAATATCGAATAATCTTTTTCGATTGATGTCATACTATTCAAAGAAACGGGAAGTTAAAGGGGACACAGTCATCTGTGCCTAATAATAAACTTTAATTATAATAACAGACAATGTCCGTGTCAGCTCTGTAATCTTTATTCAAGTTTTTTAAACCATTGCTGACAAAAATGGTGAGATGGATCTATACACAGTGGCTTGCTAGGCCCCACAGCAAACCAGAAGAAAGCATTGCGATTGTGTAATTTGTTTGTGGCTTGTGTGTGCTTTTAACCTGTGCTTGATTTTTACAATAGTCCAACACATACTGTGATTTGACAGCTAGCGGGGCTGGCTACATTGTTCCATTGGAACAGCTGCAGGGATTTCGGGGATCTTTCTACTATAGGATCTTATTGAATCTTTAGTATCCAAAGGACATATATCTACATATTCCCCTATATACATCTGCAGGTGTGTCCTTAGATTCTTCCATTTTATTATTTCTTGGTTAGAGGTGTAAAGCTCCTATTACTTAACCCCATTTAATAGGAAATTTAAACCTGGTAATTAGGTTCCCTTAATTAGATTATACACAGAGACGGGGTCGGTGACTCTGTGTCATTGGAATTAGAATGGGAAGCAGCTCTCTGGTTATTTATAAACTGGTTTGGAAGAAGTGAATTAAGGGAGAAGGTACAAATCTAAATCATGATTGGTCCATTCTATAATTATTCAGCTTCTAGATTGTAACTTAAGAGGTTGTTTACAGTATTAAAGGGTAAGTAAATGGCTGAAGCAAAATGGGGCTTTGACATATGAAAGAAACAGCTTTTTGTAATCCAGGATTTTATATTTGCCTTAACTTTACATAGAGCTGCCGTATTGATACCAAGTGAGCCTAAAGGCTGGAACACACTATACAATCCGTTCGAAGCTTTCAACGGTCGGGCCAGGAGGAAGGACTGATGGTCGTGGCAAAAGCAGTATGCGTCAAACAGTTAGGCGCAACTGATTGTGTGGTCATAAGAGGACGCGCACGAATCGGTTGGGATTTTCCGAACTGTCCGATCTTGGAAGAACGGTCGGCGGTCGTTAAGGCCGGAAAAAAGCCGCCATTCAATAATTTGGCCGACCAAAACACTGAAATGTCGGATCGGTTGGGCAAATTATTGTATCGTGGTACCAGCCATTAAGGCCAGAATAGCGTGTTGGTCCGTCTATCCTTTAAGGTTAAACACTGTTTACAGCAATAATAAAGGAGGCCAATTGTATATTGCACAAGGAGCCTATGGGAGTCTGTTGTGGACAAACATGGAAACGCAGAGTTAAGAGTTCGATTAATTACCCAGAATATATTGGTGTTGGGCTTAATTAAGTTTATAGACATGTCAGGGAGATTTAATAAAAGTTCTTATCGTTAAAAAAATTGGTTGCTAATTTTTTACCCCAATCAATCAGATCTTATTAAATTTGTAAGCTAACATCTGATTGGTTGGGGGAAGAATTAGAATTAGCACCATGTTAAGATAAAAGGAAGAAGATAGTTCAAGTTGTAGGGGAAAAGGGTGGAGAGGTAGAGAGGCAGAGGAGAGATGAGAGAGAGAGAGAGAGAGGAGAGAGAGAGTATACATACGACTAGCGGACGATAGAGCTCTTCGCTCTAGCTCTAGATATATCTCTCGCCTCTATCTCTCTCTCTTCTCTCTCTCTCTCTCTCTCTTCTCTCTATCTCTTTCTCTTTGTATAAGGGCCCTCAGCAGGGTTAAGTGTCTGGAATGGGACTGTAGTTACTTTACCATTAACTCTTTGTGTAACCAGCTAGAACTGACTGGGGGTCTTGGACAGGGGTCATGGTAGCATAGCAAGCCTTGGGTCAAAGAGAACTCACATGACGGGACATGTGCACGGCGGGGTTAACTTCCCTTTTAGGACCGATCCGATGTCAGCTTGTTATAGATGAATGTTTTTACATTTAAAGGAAAATCAAACGCTAAAACAATCCTGATCCTTCAGGTTGGTGGGAACCAATTTATTTCATGCTCCTAAACTTCATAGAAAGACGTAATATTGTTATTATTTCCTGTCTCTATTTCAGCCAGGGTTTTGCTCCCCACTAAGGTACCTTTCCTCTCACATATATTACTTACCCACCATAAACAGATTAACGTTATAAATGGCCGAGCACCGCACGGGGCTATAACCTGCCGGGGGGTTAATGGAAAATCTCCTTTTACGTTCTGGATAACCACTTGTAAATATCCCACTGTAGGGACCCTCAGTCACACGTAAAGTGTTTAGTCCGACACTTACAGGGAGATTCAATAAAAGTCTTATTGTTAAAATGGTGCTAACTTTGCCTTAACCAATCAGATCTTATTTAACATTTGAAAGCTAACATCTGATTGGTTGGGGCAAAATTAGCGCCATTTTAAACGATAAGAACTTTTATTGAATCTCCCTGTTAATGTCATTGTAGTTGGGTTGACTTTAGACTTACCAGTAGTGCAAACCAAAGGTAATGTGCCTGAAACGCACGCAATCACAAAAAACCAACTGTCCGTTAGTGGTCCGTTGTGTGGACGGAATGGAAACTTGTGCATATGGAGCCGTTTCATACACTGGTATGTGACCGTTTTCTCTCTCCAGTATTCAGAGCTACTTTGCCTCGTGTGAAGATGAGACGCCAGCGATTCGTAACCATGACCGCGTCCTCCAGAGACTGTGTGAGCACCTGGACCATGCGTGCTCTATGGTGCGTTTTGGACGTGTCCGTTCTCCACCTAACACCCCCACCAGAACTACAGCAGTTTCCTCTGTCATGGCATTATAGGACCAGTAATGTGCATCCGTACAGATGGTATAAGGCAGGTGTGTCTATATCTGACTTCCTTCCTTCCACCCCCAGGCTACAAGACATCTCGTCTGGCTACTGGGTGCGTTGTGCATTCACCAGCAGAGAAGCCGTGATGAAACAGATAGAGGAGCAGAAAATGTGGCCACTCTCTTGGGACGCAGTGAGTGATGGGAAAAACAATCGAGAAGAGGGAGGGGCTTATTGTATTTTAGGACAAAACTGACTATGGGCTGTGAAAACAACATTTGGTTGGGTTAAAGGAAGCAAGTTCCACCTCAAATAATATAGGTTAATCACCCCCAAAACAGCAATAATTAGAAATCTGAGAGATGTGAGACTAACCTGAAAGTTTCCTGATGATCTTTTACCTCTTTCTGCTTATTACTGCAATGTAAATGTGGATTAGGTAATAATAGGTACAAATAATATATAATGGATACCGGTATATTAAAAGTAATAATGTGGGTGTGTCCCGTAGGCCGCGCTTGGCTCTACCTGGCGCTGAATGAGAAATCTCTGGAGAGTTACCTGCGGCTGTTCCAGGAGAACCAGTCTGTTGCAGAAATACTACACAAGTGAGGGGGGAAGTTGGGGGGGGGTGGAGATTTATCTTTTTCCTCCATTCATCTTTATCTCTTTGTTCCTAGAAAACGCCTAGTCTGCAGCCATGACCACCTCACCCTGTTCCTCACATGGTGTCTGGACTGGAGTTCATTCGATTGAGCTGGAGCTGGTGGGTTATATAACAGGCGTTACTATACAGGGTGGGCTGGGTCTGATCTCTGTTACTGTCTGACACAAAGTATTGGAAAGCAAAGCTACGTGGATTAGAGAGCTCCATTAGCAATTATAGGGGTTAGATACTGTTACCTCTATTAAGGCATGTCCATCATTAAAAAATCCGCCCGCAAATCCAACTGCATATTTTCCCAGTTTATTACATGTATTTGTAACCAGATATTTAAGGACAAGTTCTATTCCATTCTGGTAAAGGTCTCTGCCCCTCCTTAGCTCATTGAGCTTTTTATAAGCTTGAGCATGTGTAGAGGCAGCAGGTGAAACAGCAGTCAGTCATTGGTTTGTGATGTCAGCAGTCACAGCCTTGATTGACAGCATGGAGGTAGGAGCCAGCTTACTCTGCCAGAATGGGGACAAATCCTTAAATATCTTGTTAGTAATGCAGTAATAAAGTGCTGAATATATCAGGTGGGGTTGGGGGCAGGTAACGGATATGTGCCCAGTTTTATGTTTTAAGGGTGGACATGCCATACAAGAGCACATTTTACTTTAAAATGACACCAAGATTGTGCTTCCAGCTGCAGTCTATCCAAGCTCCAGTGAAAAGGGGGTTCCTGCTAGCACAGTGAGCTGTGAGATCCCCATCCCCAGCAAGCCCCTGGGAGCTGCCATGGTGCAACATGTTGTACAAGGGAAAAGATTACTAGGAATGCATCTGCTGGTTTTAATGGTCCTGAATATGATATTGGGCGGTGATAACATGGAAATTATTGCGGGAAGTTTGTCGGTGCAACTCAACTGAAAGAACCTTTGTGGGCAGATTTCTCCTAAAACTGCAACTTCCTTCTGTTACAATTTACTTTTGTTTTCCTTAAGGAGATCGAAACAGTAATGTATCGACCTAATGAGAACGGAGACCTAATGGTTTTCATACAATTCCCCTAATTGAAAATAGCTTACACACCTTTCAAGCAAGCCGGGACGATGCCTCCAGCTGTTGCCAATCCAGAGTCCTAGGCTTGTAAAGTCTCTCTTCCTACTGCGCTGTCTCTGTGACAGGCACGTGTCATAGGCCCCACCCCCTTAGTTTGTTAATGTTTTCATTGACTTTGTATTATTCTCGTTCATGTTCTACATGGTAAGTTGTTCATTTTCCCCTTTTGGTGCAGGACGTTCCGTACCTGGACTTGGCCCCGTAATCAGCCAGATTACTACAAACCCAATACCTGCTGGATTTCGAGGATCGGCTCCCCGCTCCGTCCATGGATCGGCAGCCTTTCACTTAACTCTTTCAATTCCATGAACTCCGCCAACTGGAGTGGGATGACAGCGCCATCGCCCATCTAGTGAGGGTACGTCAGCCTGCTAATCCCTACGGCCCACGCAATCTGAAATATCATTGGCTCCCCAGTGGATTATGGGAAACATGTCCATTTAAGGAGCCAATCAGGATCTGTATTCTTACTGCCTCTACTGTTCCTCTAACAGTCTCTTATTGGTAGACTCCATTTAAACCATTTACTAGGTCAGCGCGTCCCGGGGCCCAATCTAAACCTCCTTTTGGTCTATGTAGATTATGATTTTGGAGATCCTTTCCTGCGCGCCGTCCGTCCCCAGCACAGACTGGGAAGGTGGGAACCGTCTGTACATCTCTCTTGTTTGTGCTATCTCTGCCTGCTCCTAACTGTCCCTGTTGTCTACCCTGCCTGCTCTTAATCACAATATTACTGGTTGGAGAGTTCCTCTGCTACATTCACAGTATAACCAGAGTGAGACATCATTAGGAAAATTCTCATTTTGTCCATAGAAAGCACTGTTAACAGTACAAGGGTGCCCTCTAGCGGTACAAGGGTGGCCTCTAGCGGTACAAGGGTGCCCTCTAGCGGTACAAGGGTGCCCTCTAGCGGGACAAGGGTCCCCTCTACCGGTACAAGGGTGCCCCCGCATATTTCTCTCCTGATAAACAATACCTGCCCTTCCATTCATTCCTTCAGTGTCCCCCTCTAGTATCTCACATATTGGATTTATATATCCCATCACCAACAGAAACCTCTCGCCCCATTGATAACCATTGATAATGCTTGGTTTTACTGAGACTACAAAATAAAACTACAGATAGAAATCGGTCCATGTTTTATTTCTTTCTCTCCCAAACCTTTCCTGTGGGCGTAGCCAATATTCTTGCGGTGGGAGGAGCTACACGCTGTAAACGAGGGTTATCTGTATGTGTTCTGTGCCGTTTAAAGGATGTATTTACAGACTAATGTGAGGCCATACACCTGGAGGATGTTCTTACAACATCCGTTGGCCAGTGTGGGTTGACTTACCTTGTGACGTTCCTGCCCGGAATGTAATTGGGCTGGGATTTTTTTGGAACATTGCAGGAAGTATTAAGTGTATGTCCTCCGTAATACGTATGTATACCGGATAAGACGGGATACACGGGGGAGTGATTAATTATGGAGCATATGGGCTAATGTTGGTTCATAAATCCATGTCTTACATTGCGATCCCGCAATGATGTCAATTCACGGCATTGTTGATCTGGTCATGGTAAGACGTGCTGTTTACATTCATAGAAGAGGCACTCAACGTTCGGGACACACAGTCCCTTCCTCAGGTGGCAATGTGTGTCCCGAAACGTATGTTATGATTTTGGACAATAAATGAAGAGTGCTCCTCTGTTCTATACTCCACTCGAATTGTGTAGCCCTGGAAGGATTGCACCTACCAACTTGTCTGGCTAACCAGCCAACCGCAGTGTGCAATTGACACCTGGAACTTTAAAGTAACACACCACAGAATTAGTGTGTTAAAAGCAAAACACTGGTGACTTGTCCGTTATCTGCCAGCAACCCCAACTGCTATTTATACCAGTTTATACATGGATTTGTAGCCAGATATTAAATGAGTTCTATTGATTTCTGGCAAGGTACTGCCCCTTCCCTCTGCTCAAAGAGCTTTTATATGCTTGAGCATGTGCACAGGAGTCAGCAGGGGAAACAGGCAGTCAGTCATTGGTTGTGATGTCAGTTGTTACCTTGATTGACAGCATGGAGGGAGGAGCCAGTTACTCTGCCAGAATGGGGACCGTAATTATCATTAAATATCTGGTTAGTAATGCAGGTAATAAAGTGCTGAATTAATCAGGTGGGGGCAGGGAACGACCATTGACCAGATATTTGGCGTGAACATGCCCCTTAAACTTGGGTTAACTCCTTAATACATCTGGTATGTGGGTTTTACATCAATTCGACCGTATAGCGGCATTATAACATCGCCCACGTAGTCTGTCATGTAGTTGTCTCCATTTAATAGTTAGGTTGTAATATTTTCTCTGATCCATTAATCCGTGTTTGTTTATAGGTGATACCGAGTATAATTAGACGCCCGGATGGGTCACGACGGGTGTAAAACGTGATATAAAAGGCTTTTTCATTCATTGGTAAGATTGCAACAAGATTCACTGAAATGTCTTTTGCTCCACATCAAACAGCCGTCAGATTATCACCGTTTAACAGCCAACAGAATGTTCCGTTCTCCTGGTCAGGTCTATCCAGCTCCTCTGGACTCCAGTTATACAGACTGGGCAGGGTGGGGACTCCCCTTTCTCTCTCTACCTAAAAACACCATTCACTGAGATCAGGTGATGGGGGTGGGAGACGCCTTGGTGATTGGCTAAATATACACCGGGCCTAGGCATGAACAATACTGTGTACTAATACGGGCGCTGTGCATGGGATTGCGGTTAATGGACAATGTGTGTGTGTTGCCCTGGCTGGTATCCAGATACTTTTAGACCCTTGTGAAGAATAAGAAATTCTCATCATTCACTGTATATGTGCAGTCACATGGTGCAACCGCTGATGTAAACTTCCTGTACAGGCCCCTTTTTACACATCATTCTTATTGAAATCACATGGTAGGGCAAAATGCAACAATTCCATATGTGATGTTACTGTCCTGTTTAATCTAGATCTTTACAAAATAACAGAAAAGAAATCGGTGGTATGTCATGAATAAAAAGTGAAATAATGTGGAACTTGGCCTTTAATCTGCCATACCATCACTAATGCGCCTTTTGCACCACTACTGTTCCCGAATCCCTTTTGCAGGAAAGGGGGTTCTGGGGACTTTTCATTTAGAGAGAAGGATGGCCCATTGGTTTTGAGATTCTCATCTTCACAATGGTTACAAGAGGTGGGTCCCCGACTTGTTCACACTGACTTTTCTCCCCGCTCCTTGTGTGACAGATGGAGAACACGATGGGCTGAGCTTTCCCGTCCATCAGCCACCATGCACAATGGTTACAAAGGGAAGAAAAGCCCGGTAACGAGATACAATCCATTCACACACGATCTGTCTCCTTCTGATGCGCCTCAGGGCTGGGAAAGGCTGAGGATACGTCCGACACCCCGAACCCAACACTCAGGACTCCGAGCTGGACGTCACTTCCTTGGACACTACATTATCCTATAACCAGGCGCCAAGACAGACCGAGCTCAACTCTGACAGCACTGATGTAAGTGGCAGGACGTATGGAGGGCCTGTCAACCTCGAATCGACGCCCGTGCACAGTGCAGGTCAACGCAAGGGATCAGTGTCCAAATACACCTGTATTCTGAGAACAGCTCGGAACTGGGAGGTTATCAGGTCAGTTCTCTAAAACGCGTGCTAGCCGTGGATGGGATCCAATGATTCCAATGTTTTGGAATTCCAATGATTTGGAATAGGAAGGCACGCTCTGCAACAAGCGTGCCTTCCTATGGCCTCGTCGCCGACGGGAGGAGGGGGCGGAGCCTACCAGAGCAGCGTTGCTGCAACACGGTTGTAGGTTTCTTGAAGTCCCGGGGTGAGGACCTAGCGGTTCAGGTCCTCACCCTGGGTAAAAGCTACTGCATGAAGATGTGGAGCGGAGGGAAGGTGAGTATAATTATCCTTTAAAGTTTGTACACCTGCAGATTTTTACCAGACCCCGAGCCCCAACCGAACGCATACACACACGCGACTATTTCCCATTTGGTGTTCGTCTGGGCTCGGGGGTCTGGTTAAAATCTGCAGGTGTGTACGAACCTTTACTTCCATGGCTGACAGTTGGTGAAGCTAAAAGAGGGGAAATAGGGCATTTGGTAGACTTACATCTCTTAGATTTTTAACTATTGCAGGTTTGGGGGTTGATTTGCCTGAATACACTTTTCATGATCTATTCCATTAGGCCTTTGAATAGAAGATTAAAATGTATGTGTATCCGGGAATAGGAATTCTGCCCTGAGCTGTGAATAGGCTGAATTGAAAAGGGCTGCTAGTAGGAAAACCCTTGAAGAAAGTTCCTCTTGTCTATTGGATGGTCTACGGATCAGTCTATTGGTCATTCCAATGACATGGGGAAGAACTAAGTTTTTATGACATGGTAGTACTTGTTGATTATGTCATCATTTCCTGACACTGCAGGTTTTTCCCCACAGATGTCTGGCTGTGGCTATTTACCTAAATTGATATTACTGCAGCCAAACAATGTTGGAATTGCCTTTATAAAGTGCCAATAAAGAATTTATCGTTTAACCAATTGATGGAACTTTCTATCTCCGTAGGTGGTGAAAAGAAGAGAAGAGGCGGAAAGCGGCGTAGAGGTCGATCTGAAGACGGGGAACCAGGTCCTGTACATCAGCACTTCAGAAGTGAAGACCCCAACTCCGAGAGGAGAAGATATGGTCTCTTGTAATAGGCCTACAGAGGAGAAACCATGTGACCCTCCAGATACCGTATCCGCCTACCGAGGATGCAGGACAATCTATGGAACGTTGTTGGGCAACCGCTCAGTGAGGTTATAGAGAAGCTTAAATGATCAGTTGGATCCCAAGGTTGGAATGGTACATCAGAACTACAGACCAGCCCTTCGGACCTACTCTCGGCGAGAACCCAAGTACCCTCACAACCAGAACAATTAACCAAGGGCTACAGGATCCCATGGGACTTTACCAGCTTACCCCCGAGAGTCCATACTTGGTGCAGCAGGTGGTGGCACACATGACTCTACAAGCCAGAGCCAACAAGCACATGTTCTTAGTGGCTCTGAGGATGCTGAACAAGAGGAAAAGAGGAAGAGAGGACTGGAGAGGGACCAGCTGGAAGGACCTTTAGAGGTCCAGTTAGAAGGAACCTTATTGACCACGCTCAGTGAAGGCAAAAAGAGTCCAGTGCTGAGCATCGCAGAAGACAAGGAGTCGTGAAGGACAAGGAAGCCCCTCGGACCTCTCCTCACCCCGCGAGTTTAGGTACAGATCTAGATATTAAAGGGTATGAATATTTTTAAAAGGGAACTTGGTCTGCATATGAGTGCACTCAGTATAAGGGTTCAATACAAGAAAATATCTCTCATTCAAACAAGGTCTGTTGTATGATGCCTTCAGCAGCTGTGGATCCAAAGTTATCGACATAAAGTTTCACTTCCTGGTCTGCACTTTCCTCCTGTTAGGGCTAGGCCACACTGCTGCGATTTTTCTGCGTTTGCAATTGCGTTTTTTTCAGATCATTGAAAAACGCGTCAAACGCACCGAAACCGCGCGATTGCGGTTTGCGTTCCGCATTTTAAATCGCAATGCATGCGATTCGTGTGCGTTTTGGGTTGCAGTGTGGCCCGTGCCTTACAGGCACATTATGCAGCTGTGTCATAATCCTACCTGCCAAAAATGATCTCTTTAGAAACTGTTAAAGGCTTGCAATCATTCATACAGTACCTTAGGAGAGATGCTGCTGATGATGGATGCTGCAGTAGAACACCAGTGGGCAGTTCCAGCCAGCGGTGAGGGTGAAGGAATGATGCTGGTAATATCACAGCCGTGGAAGCAGGAAGCACCACTCTTATACGGCTGTAAGTTTGGACAGGGTGCAGCTAAAGCAATTATGGAGTCGTGTGTAAAGGCAGGAGGTGTTTATAATCCAGGGCACTTGTATGGAGATCACCCTGAAAATATTATTTTATTTTACGTCTTCAAAGTTCCCTTTTTTTTTTTTGTTGTTGTTGTTTTTGTTCCAGTTACTAACTGCCCAATACAATAGACCAGTAGGGGGCACTAGACAAATGAACTCTAGTTTAATCCTTTGGAATATCCTTTGATTTGTGTCCATTTCCCCTTTAGGGTAGACAATAACCTTCTGCTCCTGCTAATGATCCATGTGTACAGAGAGAACGAAGAGCAGCTGTTTAAGGGCAGACCCATAGGGTGGAGAATGAGGTTGCCTTCTGTCATTGGTTGTGTAATCTGCAAACGCTGTTTTGTTTCCATTCTCCCAGATGTTTCGATTTATGAGCACCGGAACATGGAGGGAGAAGTGCAGCTGCTGACGTCTTACTGACGGACTGTTACATTTACTTCCTGAGAAAAGGTGACTGGACTGTACCACTTGTCTCTCACCCAATCCTGACCTTAGTCATTGTCCCTTTGTGGTTAGCTTTCCCTTGTTTTGTTTCAGGAGCTGCCGACACAGCCTTACATGGTAGAAGACGCCGTGTCCTATAATGAACTGGATTACATTTCTGTAAGAGGATCAGACTTTATTATATCACTGTCCTGAATAGTTAAAAACAAGATCCTTAAAGGGCATGTTTCACCCCTCAAATGAAAAATATATAGGTAATTACCCCCTCTATTATATTGGATTGACAGCCCCTTGCTCCCCAAGCTTGCACACGCTCAATAGAGGCAGCTGGGGAATTCAATCAGTCATTGGCTGTGATGTCACTGTTACAGCCATGACTGACAGCTGAATGAACAAGAAAGCAGAAAAAAGCATTAGGCAGCATTTCAGTGAGACTTACATCTCTCAGATTTTAACTATTGCGGGTTTTGGGGTTGATTTAACCTAAATACAATTTTTCATATGAGAGGGAAACGTTAGTCTTAGTCCCATTGTAAAATAGAATCTATATCCACAAACAGACCTTTCTGATTGGATATATATATATTTATTCTCGTCCTCGTCAGGTTGGACTAGACCAAAAGACAATTACGCTAGTTTGCACCAACAGACGGCGACAGTTCCTAGGGACACAGCGGACGTGACTCTAACAGAGTAAGAGGACACTTGTTACCCACATTACAATGTGATAAAACGCCCCTTAACTGCTTCCATTCCGGGTGGCTGTTTATCCAGTGTGAATGGCTATACAGCTAAAGGCTACTTGATTTCTATCAGGGTCTTCAATGCTGCATTGAAGTCGGCCATGATAAATGGATGCAGAGAGCCCCTTATCCAGGTGGTCCTGACAGACGCCACTATGGAGAGACTGGCCTTGGCCAGTTTGTATCCCAAGAGTCCAAACGAGAGGTAAGTCCTAGGGCTGATTGCAAGCTCTTCAGGACAGGAGCACCATCCCCTTCATTATATTCCTAATTCATATATTATTTTCTATATGTCCATTAATCCATATAATTCCCCCCCCTAAACAGTGAAGAGAAATAGATAAGTAACCCAGTTCCTAAAGGGTTAATTTGTTGCTGTTACAGGCTGCAGGAGGTGGTCACATTATACTATGGGCTGGTACACTGGGAAGACCCTCTGGACGAGGCGTTCTGTCATCTACCGTGTCCAAGGAAGGGCCCTGCATTATAGGGCGGCGAGCACTTCAACTGGGCAGGGAGACATGGCGCAATGCTATGTGGTTTTAAGGTGAAATCCTTTTGCGATTTGTATTGTATCAAAAACCCACCTGGTATTTTCCATCACGTTATATGTAAATCTTTATCTTCCAGTAATGGATCCTGTACCAGTTACCCAGACAGGACTGACGTCATTCCCCTGCTTTCCGTTAACATGGGGTGAGCAATCGGAATGTCTGAACCACATGAATGAATTCTAGAATGCTAACGGATCTCTTGCTCACATTGGGGAGGAATCATTATTAATCTCTGTAGATTTGGTGTCTGTGACAGAGTTGGTCACTAACATTCTTAGTAAAGTGGGTACACACAGTACCGATAAGGCCCAGATACAGTCGGATCCAGCGGTATTGGGGAGAATCATTATTAATCCTGTAGATTGGTGTCTGTGACAGAGTTGGTCACTAACATTCTTAGTAAAGCTGGGTACACACAGTACCGATAAGGCCCAGATACAGTCGGATCCAGCGGTATTGGGGAGAATCATTATTAATCCTGTAGATTGGTGTCTGTTACAGAGTTGGTCAATAACATTCTTAGTAAAGCTGGGTACACACAGTACCGATAAGGCCCAGATACAGTCGGATCCAGCGGTATTGGGGAGAATCATTATTAATCCTGTAGATTGGGTTCTAGTGACAGAGTTGGTCACTAACATTCTTAGTAAAGGGGTAAACACAGTACCGATAAGGCCCAGAACAGTCGGATCCAGCGGTATTGGGGAGAATCATTATTAATCCGTAGATTGGTGTCTGTGACGAGTTGGTCACTAACATTCTTAGTAAGCGGGTACAACACAGTACCGATAGGCCAGATACAGTCGGATCCAATGGTATTGGGGAGAATCATTATTAATCCTGTAGATGGTTGTCTGTGACAGAGTTGGTCACTAACATTCTAGTAAAGGGGTACACACAGTACCGATAAAGGCCCAGATACAGTGGATCCAATGGATTGGGTTCTGTATGGTACGTGTGTTACTCAGCTTTCCGAACGCTCGTGTCCTGAGCATTCTCCCTATGCTGTGTATATATGATGTGTATGTGATATGTTTATATGATGTGGGTATGATGTGTATATATGTGTATATGATGTCGTGTGTATAGGATGTGTATGGATGTGTTGTATGTGTATAGTGGTATGTGATAGGATGTGTATATGATATGGTTATAGGATGGGATGTATGTGAGTCGGGTGTTGTATAGGATTGTGTATGATATGTGTATGAGTGTGTATAGGAGTGTGTATAGGAGTGTATATGGATGTGTGTATGATGTGGTATAGTGTGGGTTATATGGTCTAGGTGTGTGTATAGGTGTGGGTATAGGATGTGTGTTAGGCTTGTGTGGATGATATGTGTATAGGATGTGTGTATAGGATTGTGGTGTATGATATGTGTATAGGCTGTGTATAGACGTGTGTATGATATGTGTATAGGCTGTGTATGGGATGTGTGTATTTATTTTATTTTCTTTTTTATAGGATGTGTATATGCTGTGTATAGGGATAAAGCTCGGACGGGTATCTTCTTCAAAAACTGTTTGTCCAGCTTTAGTTCTTTTCAACCTCCTGCAAGCAGTCGTCTAGTGCTCCTGTGTCCTTGTAGTCAAGGACAGAGGGATGGAAAAATCAGGAAATAACTGAAACCTATAGAATTATGGGAGATTTCTCCACAATGGTGACAGTTACAGATAATAGGAATGTTAACCATACGATTCGCCATCTGTATAACTAGCTATATGCAATGAATGAATTTCATTAAATGGAGTGATTGGATGTAGATGGTAGTACAACTTGTACATTCCCTGACTTGTATCTGTTGGATCTCTGTGTAGGAAGCACTTTTAGACTATTAATCCCTGGGAGGAAAATCTGTTGTCTTCTCCTTGGAAGGGTCCCCGGTGACGGGACTGAGCATCGAACTGGTATTTTGTCTCTTTAGTGGGGAGCAGTGTGGGGGCTGCCGGCGGGCAAAACCACGGAACGGCTCCATTCTTTCCAGGTCTTTCTACAGACCGACAGTTCCCTGGAATCAGTGCAGCCAGTGAGGAGGAAATGGCAGAGGGGATGTTGCACCTGTGCCAAGCTGTGTCCAAAGGGTGAGTCCCCATCAGCAGCTGCTTCCCTTGGGCAGTTGGAACCCATAATACATCTGTCCTGTTTTCCTTTCTCCGTCTTGTCAGGTTATCCCCCAGGATGGGGTGCCCTCTCCGTGCCTTCCTTGCTGCTTAGTTCTGACAACAGACAAGGTCATACGTTGCCATCAAGACTGCCAGACCAGCTTTTTCCGTTCCCTAGGGGTTGCCGAACTGCTGGATATTTGTTCTCTGAGCACAGAAGCCGATAAGGAATACGCATCCTGGTACTAATCCCTTTCTCATACATGGACACACATGGTTTGTCTTCCATTCAGTTGGGGAAAACACTGAACGTCTTGTTTAAAGCCCTTTCTATGACATAACATTATAATGTATGGAATTATAAGTGTAATAAGAGGGTGCCAAAACCAACCAATCTGATGGAAGTATTTTTATTACTGTAACATGATGGTGCTGCAGAGAACTGCATGATAATAAATATGATAAAGGATAATGCGCCCTTACAGCGTAATACCTTAATTATAATGTGAAGGGGCGCTTATTTCTTATATAACATAATTATCTGATCCTTCACCCATCACATTTTATATTCCCACCTGTCCCTATTCCACATTAATTTAACCCCCCAAGCTCCTTCTGTAACTTAAACCAGGAGAAAGGAACATCCAGCCCAGCACATGGGGTTAAACAATCTATGTGAAGGAGGAGAGAGACATTGGTTTATGAAGTGACAGGAAGCAGCTCCAGCAGGTTCTGTTAGTGACATTAACCTGTCATTGTCCAGGAATGAACACTGGAATGGGCGGGGCAGTGGGATATAATATAAGGAATGAGTCACTTAGTGACATAGCTGAGTGATTATATAAGGATATATACCACTGCAGCTCCTATAAAACTATCACACTTATGATTATTATAATATTTTGCCCATTGGGGAGGTTTGCATGAACCTTCGTATATCCCATCAGATAATACTGATCACTTATTTATACCTGGTGAATCGGTTATGAATTTCTCCCCTGATCTCTGCCCCCCTTGTCCTAGGAATTCACCCAGGACGCAAGCGTTTTTGCGCCTTGGGTCCTATATTTTAGCTGTCGACAAGAGCTGGAGAGGTTTGCGTCTGCCCTGAGTTCGACTTGGAAGCAACGTATCAGGTGAGCAGAGTTTACATATTTACAATAATGGGTGGGAATTAGTAAATTGGGGGGGCGGGGTAAGGTAGAATGGGGGTGGAGCCATGATAAATTGTGTGACAAATGTGGACTGGTTCCCCTTGACTAGAAAAAGGGGCAAAATCGTGTCTGAGTCATCACAATAAACTACTCTCCTCCTACAAGAGTCACATGACAGGGATGACTTCACTTTGCACCGTTATAAGGATACTAGCAAAATACCCGCGCTTCGCGAGCAGAGAGTGATTCAAATACCTCAGCCAGTCCCCGCACACACCCTAAAATTTGTTAAAAATCGGTCCAGCCGTTGTGTGCAGGAGTTCAAATTCATTCCCCCCCATTCCACCCCACCCTAAAAAAATATATTTGTATTGAACTACGATTTGGTGTGAAAATAACCCCCACCACCCTCCCCGTCCGCCCCCAATACCCCCCACTATTCCTCTCTGTCCACCCTCCAAACCCTTCCCCTTACACCTCAGCCAGTCCCCCCACACACCGTGAGGGTTTTGCCTTTTTGGTAAAAATCGGTCAGCCGTTAGTGTGCAGGAGTTCAAAATTCTATTCCCCCCACCCCCCCCATATACGTATACTATTCCCCCCCGCAGACATCTACTGTTCCCCCATTATAAAGTCAAAAACCCCATTGGCTCTCAAACAGTATTTTTTGATAAACTTCCTATTAATATAACAGAAGGAAGTAGTGTTCAGTAAGTGTAACACGTGAGTAATAATCGTAGCTAAATATCGACATCAGAGTAATAATCGTAGCTAAATATCGACATCAGCTTTTTCGATGATGTCATTACTATTCAAAGAAAACGGGAAGTTAAAGGGACACAGTCATCTGTGCCTAATAATAAACTTTAATTCATAATAACAGACAATGTCCGTGTCAGCTCTGTAAATCTTTATTCAAGTTTTAAACCATTGCTGACAAAAATGGTGAGAATGGATCTATACACAGTGGCTTAGGCCCCACAGCAACACAGAAGAAATGCATTGCGATTGTTGTAATTTGTTTGTGTGCTTGTGTGTGCTTTTTAACCCTGTGCTTGATTTTTCTACAATAGTCCAACACATACTGTGATTTGCAGCTAGCGGGGCTGGCTACATTGTTCCCATTGGGATACAGCTGCAGGGATTTCAGGGGATCTTTCTACTATAGGATCTTATTGAATCTTTAGTATCCAAAGGACATATATCTACTATTCCCCTATATACAATCTGCAGGTGTGTCCTTAGATTTCTTCCATTTTATTATTTCTTTGGTTAGAGGTGTAAAGCTCCTATTACATTAACCCCATTTAATAGGAATTTAAACTTGGTAATTAGGTTCCCTTAATTAGATTTATACACAGAGACGGGGTCGGTGACTCTGTGTCATTGGAATTAGAATGGGAAGCAGCTCTCCTGGTTATTTATAAACTGGTTTGGGAAGAAGTGAATTAAAGGGAGAAGTTACATAATCTAAATCATGATTGGTCCATTCTAATTAAAGGGAGAAGTTACATAATCTAAATCATGATTGGTCCATTCTGTAATTATTCAGCTTCTAGATTGTTACTTAAGGGTTGTTTACAGTATTAAAGGGTAAGTAAATGGCTGAAGCAATGGCTTGACATATGAAAGAAAAAAGGGTAAGTAAATGGCTGAAGCAATGGCTTGACATATGAAAGAAACAGCTGTAATACAGATTTTATATTCTGCCCTTAACTTTACATAGAGCTGCCGTATCTGATACCAAGTGAGCCTAAAGGCTGGAACACACTATACAATCCGTTCGAAGCTTTCAACCGGTCGGCCAGGAGGAAGGACTGATGGTCGTGGCAAAAGCAGCTGCGTCCAACAGTTAGGCGCAACTGATTGTGTGGTCCATAGAGGACCGCACGATCGGTTGGGATTTTCCGACCTGTCCGATTTGGACGAACGGTCGGCGGTCGATTAAGGCCGGAAAAAGCCGCCATTCAATAATTTGGCCCGACCAAAACACTGAAATGTCGGTCGGTTGGGCCAAATTATTGTATCGTGTGTACCAGCCTTAAGGCAGAATAGCTGTGTTGGTCTGTCTTATCCTTTAAGGTTAAACACCTGTTTACAGCAATAATAAAAGGAGGCCAATTGTCATTGCACAAGGAGCCTATGGGAGTCTTTGTGGTACAAACATTGGAAACGCAAGAGTTTCCGATTAATTACCCAGAATATATTGGTGTTGGGCTTAATTACAGTTTATAGACTGTCAGGGAGATTTAATAAAAGTTCTTATCGTTAAAAATGGTGCTAATTTTTCCCCAACCAATCAGATCTTATTTAACATTTGTAAGCTAACATCTGATTGGTTGGGGCAGAATTAGCACCATTTTAACGATAAACGGAGATTCAAGTTCTTATTGTTAAAATGGTGCGCTCTCTCTCGTCTCCTCTCTAATCTCTCGCTATCTCGCTCGATCGATATATCCTATCTCTAACTCTGAGTCTCTCTCTATCGTCTATCTCTATCTCCTCTCTCTCTCTCTTCTCGTCTCTCTCTATCTGTATCTATTTCTCGTCTATCTCTCTCTCTCTTCTTTTTCTCTTTTTTGATAAAGGGCCCTCAGCAGGTGGTAAAGTGTCTGGAATGTGACTGTAGTTACTTTTACATTAACTCTTTGTGTAACCAGCTAGTAGACTGACTGGGGGGTCTTGGGACAGGGTGTCATGGTAGCTAGCAAGCCTTGGGTCAAAGAGAACTCACATGACGGGAGATGTGCACGTGCAGGGTTAACTTCCCCTTTTAGGACCGATCCGATTCAGCTTTGTATAGATGAATGTTTATACATTTAAAGGAAAGTCAAACGCTAAACACAATCCTGATTCCTTCAGGTTGGTGGGAACCAATTTATTTCATGCTCCTAAACTTCCTAGAAAGACGTAATATTGTTATTATTTCCTGTCTCTATTTCTAGCCAGTGTTTTGCTCCCCCACTAACGTACCTTTCCTCTCACAATATTACTTACCCACCATAAACAGATTAACGTTATTAAATGGCCGAGCACCGCACGGGGCTATAACCTGCCGTGGGCTTAATGTAAAATCTCCTTTTACGTTCCTGGATAACCACTTGTAAATATCCCACTGTAGGGACCCTCAGTCACACTGTAAAGTGGTTTAGTCCGACACTTACAGGGAGATTCAATAAAAGTTCTTATTGTTAAAATGGTGCTAACTTTGCCTTAACCAATCAGATCTTATTTAACATTTGAAAGCTAACATCTGATTGGTTGGGGCAAAATTAGCGCCATTTTAAACGATAAGAACTTTTATTGAATCTCCCTGTTAATGTCATTGTAGTTGGGTTGACTTTAGACTTACCAGTAGTGCAAACCAAAGGTAATGTGCCTGAAACGCACGCAATCACAAAAAACCAACTGTCAGTTGTGGTCCGTTGTGTGGACGGAATGGAAACTTTGTGCATATGGAGCCGTTTCATACACTGGTATGTGACCGTTTTCTCTCTCCAGTTACAGAGCTACTTTGCCTCGTGTGAAGATGAGACGCCAGCGATTCGTAACCATGACCGCGTCCTCCAGAGACTGTGTGAGCACCTGGACCATGCGCTGCTCTATGGGTGCGTTCTGGACGTGTCCGTCTCCCACCTAACACCCCCACCCGAACTACAGCAGTTTCCTCTGTCATGGCATTATAGGACCAGTAATGTGCCATCCGTACAGATGGTATAAGGCAGGTGTGTCTATATCTGACTCTCCTTCCTTCCACCCCCAGGCTACAAGACATCTCGTCTGGCTACTGGGTGCTGGTTGTGCATTTCACACGCAGAGAAGCCGTGAAACAGATAGAGGAGCAGAAACATGTGGCCACTCTCTTGGGACGCAGTGAGTGATGGGAAAAACATCGAAAGAGGGAGGGGCTTATTGTATTTTAAGGGACAAAACTGACTATGGGCTGTGAAAACAACATTTGGTTGGGTTAAAGGACAAGTTCACCCCTCAAATAAATATAGGTTAATCACCCCCAAAACAGCAATAATTAGAAATCTGAGAGATGTGAGACTAACCTGAAATGTTTCCTGATGATCTTTTACCTCTTTCTGCTTCATTTACTGCAATGTAAATGTGAGATTAGGTAATAATAGGTTACAAATAATATATAATGGATTACCGGTTATATTAATAAGATAATAATGTGGGTGTGTCCCGTAGGCCGCGCTTGGCTCTACCTGGCGCTGAATGAGAACTCTCTGGAGAGTTACCTGCGGCTGTTCCAGGAGAACCAGTCATTGTTGCAGAAATACTACTACAAGTGAGTGGGGGGAAGTTGGGGGGGGGGGGGGGAGATTTATATTTTTCCTCCATTCATCTTTATTCTCTTTGTTCCTAGAAACGCCCTAGTCTGCAGCCATGACCACCTCACCCTGTTCCTCACACTGGTGTCTGGACTGGAGTTCATTCGATTTGAGCTGGAGCTGGTGGGTATATAACAGGCGTTACTATACAGGGTGGGCTGGGGTCTGATCTCTGTTACTGTCTGACACAAAGTATTATGGAAAGCAAAGCTACGTGGATTAGAGAGCTCCATTAGCAATATATGGGGTTAGATACTGTTCACCTCTATTTAAGGGCATGTCCATCATTAAAAAATCCGCCCGCAAATCCAACTGCTATTTTTCCCAGTTTATTACATGTATTTGTAACCAGATATTTAAGGACAAGTTCTATTCCATTCTGGTAAAGGTCTCTGCCTCCTCCCTTAGCTCATTGAGCTTTTTATAAGCTTGAGCATGTGTAGAGGCAGCAGGTGAAACAGCAGTCAGTCATTGGTTGTGATGTCAGCAGTCACAGCCTTGATTGACAGCATGGAGGTAGGAGCCAGCTTACTCTGCCAGAATGGGGACAAATCCTTAAATATCTTGTTAGTAATGCAGGTAATAAAGTGCTGAATATATCAGGTGGGGTTGGGGGCAGGTAACGGATATGTGCCCAGTTTTATGTTTTAAGGGTGGACATGCCATACAAGGAGCACATTTCTACCTTTAAAATGACACCAAGATTGTGCTTCCAGCTGCAGTCTATCCAAGCTCCAGTGAAAAGGGGGCTTCCTGCTAGCACAGTGAGCTGTGAGATCCCCATCACCAGCAAGCCCCTGGGAGCTGCCATGGTGCAACAATGTTGTACAAGGGAAAAGATTACTAGGAATGCATCTGCTGGTTTTAATGGTCCTGAATATAGATATTCGGGCGGTGATAACATGGAAATTATTGCGGGAAGGTTTGTCGGTGCAACTCAACTGAACAGAACCTTTCTGGGGCAGATTTCTCCTAAAAACTGCAACTTACCTTCTGTTACAATTTACTTTTGTATTTTCCTTTAAGGAGATCGAAACAGTAATTGTATCGACCTAATGAGAACGGAGACCTAATGGTTTTCATACAATTCCCCTAATTGAAAATAGCTTACACACCTTTCAAGCAAGCCTGGGACGATGCCTCCAGCTGTTGCCAATCCAGAGTCCTAGGCTTGTAAAGTCTCTCTTCCTACTGCGCTGTCTCTGTGACAGGCACGTGTCATAGGCCCCACCCCCTATAGTTTGTTAATGTTATTCATTGACTTTGTATTATTCTCGGTTCATGTTCTACATGGTAAGTTGTTCATTTTCCCCTTTTGGTGCAGGACGTTCCGTACCTGGACTTGGCCCCGTACATGCCAGATTACTACAAACCCCAATACCTGCTGGATTTCGAGGATCGGCTCCCCCGCTCCGTCCATGGATCGGACAGCCTTTCACTTAACTCTTTCAATTCCATGAACTCCGCCAACCTGGAGTGGGATGACAGCGCCATCGCTCCATCTAGTGAGGGTACGTCAGCCTGATAATCCCTACGGCCCACGCAATCTGAATTTATCATTGGCTCCCCAGTGGATTATGGGAAACATTGTCCATTTAAGGAGCCAATCAGGATCCTGTATTCTTACTGCCTCTACTGTTCCTCTAACAGTCTCTTATTGGTAGACTCCATTTAACCATTTACTAGGTCAGCGCCTGTCCCGGGCCCAATCTAAACCTCCTCTTTTGGTCTATGTAGATTATGATTTTGGAGATCCTTTCCCTGCTGCGCCGTCCGTCCCCAGCACAGACTGGGAAGGTGGGAACCGTCTGTACATCTCTCTTGTTTGTGCTATCTCTGCCTGCTCCTAACTGTCCCTGTCTGTCTACCCTGCCTGCTCTTAATCACAATATTACTGGTTGGAGAGTTCCCTCTGCTACATTCACAGTATAACCAGAGTGAGACATCATTAGGAAAATTCTCTCATTTTGTCCATAGAAAGCCTGTTACAGTACAAGGGTGCCCTCTAGCGGTACAAGGGTGCCCTCTAGCGGTACAAGGGTGCCCCTCTAGCGGTACAAGGGTGCCCTCTAGCGGTACAAGGGTCCCCTCTACCGGTACAAGGGTGCCCCCGCATATTTCTCTCCTGATAAACAATACCTGCCCATTCCATTCATTCCTTTCAGTGTGTTGGTTGATTTATACATGGAAAATTATTGCGGGAAGGTTTGTCGGTGCAACTCAACTGAACAGAACCTTCTGGGGCAGATTTCTCCTAAAAACTGCAACTTACCTTCTGTTACAATTTAATTTGTTATTTTCCTAAGGAGATCGAAACAGTAATTGTATCAGACCTAATGGAACAGGAAGACAGCTAATGGTTTTCATACAATTCCCTAATTGAAAATAGCTTACACACTTTCAAGCAAGCCTGGGACGATGCCTCCAGCTGTTGCCAATCCAGAGTCCTAGGCTTGTAAAGTCTCTCTTCCTACTGCGCTGTCTCTGTGACAGGCACGTGTCATAGGCATTGTTGTTAATGTTATTCATTGACTTTGTATTATTCTCGGTTCATGTTCTACATGGTAAGTTGTTCATTTTCCCCTTTTGGTGCAGGACGTTCCGTACCTGGACTTGGCCCCGTACATGCCAGATTACTACAAACCCCAATACCTGCTGGATTTCGAGGATCGGCTCCCCCCCGTCCATGGATCGGACAGCCTTTCACTTAACTCTTTCAATTCCATGAACTCCGCCACACTGGAGGGGATGACAGCGCCACATCGCTCCATCTAGTGAGGGTACGTCAGCCTGATAATCCCTACGGCCCACGCAATCTTATTTATCATTGGCTCCCAGTGGATTATGGGAAACATTGTCCATTTAAGGAGCCAATCAGGATCCTATTCTTACTGCCTCTACTGTTCTCTAACAGTCTCTATTGGTAGACTCATTTAACCATTTACTAGGTCAGCGCCTGTCCCGGGCCAATCTAAACCTCCTTTTTGGTCTATGTAGATTATGATTTTGGAGATCCTTTCCCTGCTGCGCCGTCCGTCCCCAGCACAGACTGGGAAGGTGGGAACCGTCTGTACATCTCTCTTGTTTGTGCTATCTCTGCCTGCTCCTAACTGTCCCTGTCTGTCTACCCTGCCTGCTCTTAATCACAATATTACTGGTTGGAGTGTTCCCTCTGCTACATTCACAGTATAACCAGAGTGAGACATCATTAGGAAAATTCTCTCATTTTGTCCATAGAAAGCCTGTTACAGTACAAGGGTGCCCTCTAGCGGTACAAGGGTGCCCTCTAGCGGTACAAGGGTGCCCTCTAGCGGTACAAGGGTGCCCTCTAGCGGTACAAGGGTGCCCTCTAGCGGTACAAGGGTGCCCTCTAGCGGTACAAGGGTGCCTCTAGCGGTACAAGGGTTCCCCCCTTCTACCGGTAACAAGGGGGCCCCCGGCCATATTTCTCTCCTGATAAACAATACCTGCCCATTCCATTCATTCCTTTCAGTGTCCCCCTCTAGTATCTCATCCATATTGGATTTATATATTCCCATCACCAACAGAACCTCTCGCCCCATTGATAACCATTGATAACGCTCTGGTTTTACTGAGATACAAAATAAAACTAGAAATCGGTCCATGTTTTATTTCTTTCTCTCCCCAAACCTTTCCTGTGGGCGTAGCCAATATTCTTTGCGGTGGGAGGAGCTACACGCTGTAAACCGAGGGTTATCTGTATGTGTTCTGTGCCGTTTAAAGGATGTATTTACAGACTAATGGAGGCCATACACCTGGAGGATGTTCTTACAACATCCGTTGGCCAGGTGTGGTTGACTTACCTTGTGACGTTTCTGCCCGGAATGTAATTGGGCTGGGATTTATTTTGGAACATTGCAGGGAAGTATTTAAAGTGTGTATCCCTCGTAATACGTATGTATAACGGATAAGACGGGATACACGGGGAGTGGGGAGTGATAATTATGGAGCATATGGGCTCATGTTGGTTCATAAATCCATGTTTACATTGCGATCCCGCAATGATGTCAATTCACGGCATTGCTGATCCTGGTCAGGTAAGACGTGCTGTTTAACTTCATAGAAGAGGCACTCAACGTTTCGGGACACACATCCCTTCCTCAGGTGGCACTGTGTGTCCCGAAACGTATGTTATGATTTTGGACCAATAAATGAAGAGTGCTCCTCTCTTTATACTCCACTCGAATTGTGTAGCCCTGGAAGGATTGCACCTACCAACTTGTCTGGCTAACCAGCCAACCGCAGTGTGCCATTGTACACCTGGAACTTTTAAAGTAACACACCACAGAATTAGTGTTAAAAGCAAAACACTGGTGACTTGTCCGTTATCTGCCAGCAACCCCAACTGCTATTTATACCAGTTTATTACATGGATTGTAGCCAGATATTAAATGAGTTCTATTGATTTCTGGCAAACAGACTGCCCCTTCCCTCTGCTCAAAGAGCTTTTTATATGCTTGAGCATGTGCACAGGAGTCAGCAGGGGAAACAGCAGTCAGTCATTGGTGTGTGTGTCAGTTGTTATAGCCTGATTGACAGCATGGAGGGAGGAGCCAGTTTACTCTGCCAGAATGGGGACCGTAATTATCATTAAATACTGGTTAGTAATGCAGGTAATAAAGTGCTGAATATATCAGTTGGGGGCAGGGAACTGACCATTGACCAGATATTTGGGTGAACATGCCCCTTAAACTTGGGTTAACTCCTTAATACATCTGGTATTGTGGGTTTTACATCAATTCGACGCTTATAGCGGCCATTATAACATCGCCCACGTAGTCTGTCATGTAGTTGTCTCCATTTAATAGTTAGGTTGTAATATTTTCTCTGATCCATTAATCCGGTGTTTAGGTGATACCGAGTATAATTAGACGCCCGGATTGGTCACGCAGGGTGTAAAACGTGATATAAAAGGGCTTTTTATTCATTGGTAAGATTGCAACAAGATTCACTGAAATGTCTTTTGCTCCACTCAAACAGCGTCAGATTATCACCGTTTAAAAGCCCAACAGAATGTTCCGTTTCTCTGGGTCAGGTTATCCAGCTCTCTGGACTCCAGTTATACAGACTGGGCAGGTGGGGACTCCCCTTTTCTCTCTTACTAAACACCATTCACTGAGATCAGGTGATTGGGGTGGTGGGAGACGCCTTGGTGATTGGCTAAATATAAACACCGGGGCGCTAGGCATGAACTAATACTGTACTAATACGGGCGCTGTGCATGGGATTGCGGTTAATGGACAATGTGTGTGTGTTGCCCTGGCTGGTATCCAGTATTTTAGACCCTTGTGAAGAATAAGAAATTCTCTATCATTCACTGTATATGTGCAGTCACATGGTGCAACCGCTGATGTAAAAATTCCTGTTACAGGCCCCTCCTTTTTACACATCATTCTATTGAAATCACATGGTAGGGCAAAATGCAACAATTCCATATAGATGATTGTTACTGTCCTGTTTAATCTAGATCTTTACAAAATAACAGAAAAGAAATCGGTGGTATGTTCATGAATAAAAGGTGTGTAAATAATGTGAACTTGGCCTTTAATCTGCCATACCATCACTAATGCTGCCTTTTGCACCAACTACTGTTCCCAGAATCCCTTTTGCAGGAAAGGGGGTTCTGGACTTTTCATTTAGAGAGAAGTGACTGGCCCATTGGTTTGAGATTTCCTCATCTTCACAATGGTTACAAGAGGTGGGTCCCGACTTGTTCACACTGACTTTCCCGCTCCTGTGTGAGATGCCTCAGAACACGATGGGCTGAGCTTTCCCCGTCCATCAGCCACCATGCACAATGGTTACAAAGGGAAAAGCCCGGTAACGAGATACAATCCATTCACACACGATCTGTCTCCTTCTGATGCGCCTCAGGGTGGGAAAGGCTGAGGATACGTCCGACACCCCTGAACCCAACACTCAGGACTCCGAGCTGGACGTCACTTCCTTGGACACTACATTATCCTATACCAGGCGCCAAGAGCAGCCGAGCTCAACTCTGACAGCACTGATGTAAGTGCGCAGGACGTATTGGATGGCCTGTCAACCTCGAATCGACGCCCGTGCACAGTGCAGGTCAACGCAAGGGATCAGTGTCCAATTACACCCTGTATTCTGAGAACAGCTCGGAACTGGAGGTTATCAGGTCAGTTCTCTAAAACGCGTGCTAGCCGTGGATGGGATTCCAATGATTCCAATGTTTTGGAATTCCAATGATTTGGAATAGGAAGGCACGCTCTGCAACACGTGCCTTCTATTGGCCTCGTCGCCGACGGGGGAGGGGGCGGAGCCTACCAGAGCAGCGTTGCTGCAACACGCTGTTGTAGGTTCTTGAGTCCCGGGGTGAGGACCTAGCGGTTCAGGTCCTCACCCTGTGAGTACCTGATAAACAATACCTGCCCATTCCATTCATTCCTTTCAGTGTCCCCCTCTAGTATCTCATCCATATTGGATTTATATATTCCCATCACCAACAGAACCTCTCGCCCCATTGATAACCATTGATAATGCTCTGGTTTTACTGAGATACAAAATAAAACTAGAAATCGGTCCATGTTTTATTTCTTTCTCTCCCCAAACCTTTCCTGTGGGCGTAGCCAATATTCTTTGCGGTGGGAGGAGCTACACGCTGTAAACCGAGGGTTATCTGTATGTGTTCTGTGCCGTTTAAAGGATGTATTTACAGACTAATGGAGGCCATACACCTGGAGGATGTTCTTACAACATCCGTTGGCCAGGTGTGGTTGACTTACCTTGTGACGTTCCTGCCCGGAATGTAATTGGGCTGGGATTTATTTTTGGAACATTGCAGGGAAGTATTTAAAGTGTATGTCCCTCGTAATACGTATGTATACCGGATAAGACGGGATACACGGGGGAGTGATTAATTATGGAGCATATGGGCTAATGTTGGTATCATAAATCCATGTCTTACATTGCGATCCCGCAATGATGTCAATTCACGGCATTGCTTGATCCTGGTCAGGTAAGACGTGCTGTTTACACCTTCATAGAAGAGGCACTCAACGTTTCGGGACACACAGTCCCTTCCTCAGGTGGCACTGTGTGTCCCGAAACGTATGTTATGATTTTGGACCAATAAATGAAGAGTGCTCCTCTGTTCTATACTCCACTCGAATTGTGTAGCCCTGGAAGGATTGCACCTACCAACTTGTCTGGCTAACCAGCCAACCGCAGTGTGCCATTGTACACCTGGAACTTTTAAAGTAACACACCACAGAATTAGTGTTAAAAGCAAAACACTGGTGACTTGTCCGTTATCTGCCAGCAACCCCAACTGCTATTTATACCAGTTTATTACATGGATTTGTAGCCAGATATTAAATGAGTTCTATTGATTTCTGGCAAAGGTACCTGCCCCTTCCCTCTGCTCAAAGAGCTTTTTATATGCTTGAGCATGTGCACAGGAGTCAGCAGGGGAAACAGCAGTCAGTCATTGGTTGTGATGTCAGTTGTTATAGCCTTGATTGACAGCATGGAGGGAGGAGCCAGTTTACTCTGCCAGAATGGGGACCGTAATTATCATTAAATATCTGGTTAGTAATGCAGGTAATAAAGTGCTGAATATATCAGTTGGGGGCAGGGAACTGACCATTGACCAGATATTTGGGTGAACATGCCCCTTAAACTTGGGTTAACTCCTTAATACATCTGGTATTGTGGGTTTTACATCAATTCGACCGTATAGCGGCCATTATAACATCGCCCACGTAGTCTGTCATGTAGTTGTCTCCATTTAATAGTTAGGTTGTAATATTTTCTCTGATCCATTAATCCGGTGTTTATAGGTGATACCGAGTATAATTAGACGCCCGGATTGGGTCACGCAGGGTGTAAAACGTGATATAAAAGGGCTTTTCATTCATTGGTAAGATTGCAACAAGATTCACTGAAATGTCTTTTGCTCCACATCAAACAGCCGTCAGATTATCACCGTTTAACAGCCCAACAGAATGTTCCGTTCTCCTGGGTCAGGTCTATCCAGCTCCTCTGGACTCCAGTTATACAGACTGGGCAGGTGGGGACTCCCCTTTTCTCTCTTTACCTAAACACCATTCACTGAGATCAGGTGATTGGGGTGGTGGAGACGCCTTGGTGATTGGCTAAATATAACACCGGGGCGCTAGGCATGAACTAATACTGTACTAATACGGGCGCTGTGCATGGGATTGCGGTTAATGGACAATGTGTGTGTGTTGCCCTGGCTGGTATCCAGATATTTTAGACCCTTGTGAAGAATAAGAAATTCTCTATCATTCACTGTATATGTGCAGTCACATGGTGCAACCGCTGATGTAAACTTCCTGTTACAGGCCCCTCCTTTTTACACATCATTCTATTGAAATCACATGGTAGGGCAAAATGCAACAATTCCATATAGATGATTGTTACTGTCCTGTTTAATCTAGATCTTTACAAAATAACAGAAAAGAAATCGGTGGTATGTTCATGAATAAAAGGTGTAAATAATGTGAACTTGGCCTTTAATCTGCCATACCATCACTAATGCTGCCTTTTGCACCACTACTGTTCCCAGAATCCCTTTTGCAGGAAAGGGGGTTCTGGGACTTTTCATTTAGAGAGAAGTGACTGGCCCATTGGTTTGAGATTTCCTCATCTTCACAATGGTTACAAGAGGTGGGTCCCCGACTTGTTCACACTGACTTTTCTCCCCGCTCCCTTGTGTGACAGATGGAGAACACGATGGGCTGAGCTTTCCCCGTCCATCAGCCACCATGCACAATGGTTACAAAGGGAAAAGCCCGGTAACGAGATACAATCCATTCACACACGATCTGTCTCCTTCTGATGTCGCCTCAGGGCTGGGAAAGGCTGAGGATACGTCCGACACCCCTGAACCCAACACTCAGGACTCCGAGCTGGACGTCACTTCCTTGGACACTACATTATCCTATAACCAGGCGCCAAGAGCAGCCGAGCTCAACTCTGACAGCACTGATGTAAGTGCGCAGGACGTATTGGATGGCCTGTCAACCTCCGAATCGACGCCCGTGCACAGTGCAGGTCAACGCAAGGGATCAGTGTCCAATTACACCCTGTATTCTGAGAACAGCTCGGAACTGGAGGTTATCAGGTCAGTTCTCTAAAACGCGTGCTAGCCGTGGATGGGATTCCAATGATTCCAATGTTTTGGAATTCCAATGATTTGGAATAGGAAGGCACGCTCTGCAACAAGCGTGCCTTCCTATTGGCCTCGTCGCCGACGGGAGGAGGGGGCGGAGCCTACCAGAGCAGCGTTGCTGCAACACGCTGTTGTAGGTTTCTTGAGTCCCGGGGTGAGGACCTAGCGGTTCAGGTCCTCACCCTGGGTAAAAGCTACTGCATGAAGATGTGGAGCGGAGGGAAGGTGAGTATAATTATCCTTTAAAGTTTGTACACACCTGCAGATTTTTACCAGACCCCGAGCCCCAACCGAACGCATACACACACGCGACTATTTCCCATTTTGGTCGTTCGTCTGGGCTCGGGGGTCTGGTTAAAATCTGCAGGTGTGTACGAACCTTTACTTCCATGGCTGACAGTTGGTGAAGCTAAAAGAGGGGAAATAGGGCATTTCTGGTTAGACTTACATCTCTTAGATTTTTAACTATTGCAGGTTTGGGGGTTGATTTGCCTGAATACACTTTTTCATGGACTTATCCATTAGGCCTTTGAATAGAAGATTAAAATGTATGTGTATCCCGGGAATAGGAATTCTGCCCTGAGCTGTGAATAGGCTGAATCTGAAAAGGGCTGCTAGTAGGGAAAACCCTTGAAGAAAGTTCCTCTTGTCTATTGGATGGTCTACGGATCAGTCTATTGGTCATCCAATGACATGGGGAAGAACTAAGTTTTTATGACATGGTAGACTTGTTGATTATGTCATCATTTCCTGTACACTGCAGGTTTTTCCCCACAGATGTCTGGCTGTGGCTATTTACCTAAATTGACTATTACTGCAGCCAAACAATGTTGGAATTGCCTTTATAAAGTGCCAATACAGAATTTATCGTTTAACCAATTGATGGAACTTTCTATCTCCGTAGGCTGGTGAAAAAGAAGAGAGGCGGAAAGCGGCGTAGAGGTCGATCTGAAGACGGGAACCAGCGTCCTGTACTCAGCACTTCAGAAGCTGAAGACCCCAACTCCGAGCAGGAGAAGATATTGGTCTCTTGTAATAGGCCTACAGAGGAGAAACCATGTGACCCTCCAGATACCGATATCCGCCTACCGAGGATGCAGGACACATCTATGGAACGTGTTGGGCAACCGCTCAGTGAGGTTATAGAGAAGCTTAATGATCAGTTGGATCCCAAAGGTTGGAATGGTACATCAGAACCTACAGACCAGCCCTTTCGGACCTACTCTCCGGGCGAGAACCCAAGTACCCTCACAAACCAGAACATTAACCAAGGGCTACAGGATCCCATGGACTTCTACCAGCTTACCCCCGAGAGTCCATACTCTGGTGCAGCAGGTGGTGGCTACAATGACTCTACAAGCCAGAGCCAACAAGCACATGTTCTTAGTGGCTCTGAGGATGCTGAACAAGAGGAAAATGGAAGAGAGACTGGAGAGGGACCAGCTGAAGGACCTTTAGAGGTCCAGTTAGAAGGAACCTTATTGACCACGCTCAGTGAAGGCAAAAAGAGTCCAGTGCTGAGCATCGCAGAAGACTCAGGAGTCGATGAAGGACAAGGAAGCCCCTCGGACTCTCCTCACCCCTGCGAGTTTAGGTACAGATCTAGATATTAAAGGGTATGAATATTTTTAAAAGGGAACTGTGGTCTGCATATGAGTGCACTCAGTATAAGGGTTCAATACAAGAAAATATCTCTCATTCAAACAAGGTCTGTTGGTATGATGCCTTCAGCAGCTGTGGATCCAAAGTTATCGACATAAAGTTTCACTTCCTGGTCTGCACTTTTCCTCTGTTAGGGCTAGGCCACACTGCTGCGATTTTTCTGCGTTTGCAATTGCGTTTTTTTCAGATCATTGAAAACGCGTCAACGCACCGAAACCGCGCGATTGCGGTTTGCGTTCCGCATTTTAAATCGCAATTGCATGCGATTCCGTGTGCGTTTTGCGTTGCAGTGTGGCCCGTGCCCTTACAGGCACATTATGCAGCTGTGTCATAAGTCCTACCTGCCAAAAAATGATCTCTTTAGAAACTAGTTAAAGGCTTGCAATCATTCATACAGTACCTTAAGGAGAGATGCTGCTGATGATGGATGCTGCAGTAGAACACCAGTGGGCATGTTCCAGCCAGCGGTGAGGGTGAAGTAATGATGCTGGTAATATCACAGCCGTGTAAGCAGGAAGCACCACTTCTTATACGGCTGTAAGTTTGGACAGGGTGCAGCTAAAAGCAAGATTATGGAGTCGTGTTAAAGGCAGGAGTGTGTTCTTTATAATCCAGGGCACTTGTATGGAGATCACCCTGAAACTATTATTTTATTTTACGTCTTCAAAGTTCCCTTTTTTTTTTTGTTGTTGTTGTTTTTGTTCCAGTTACTAACTGCCCCAATACAATAGACCAGTAGGGGGCACTAGACAACTGAACTCTAGTTTAATCCTTTGGAATATCCTTTGATTTGTGTTCCATTTCCCCTTTAGGGTAGACAATAACCTTCTGCTCCTGCTAATGATCCATGTGTACAGAGAGAACGAAGAGCAGCTGTTTAAGGTCAGACCCATAGGGTGGAGAATGAGGTTTGCCTTTCTGTCATTGGTTGTGTAATCTGCAAACGCTGTTTTGTTTTCCATCTCCCAGATGTTTCGAATGAGCACCGGACACATGGAGGGAGAAGTGCAGCTGCTGTACGTCTTACTGACGGACTGTTACATTTACTTCCTGAGAAAAGGTGACTGGACTGTACCACTTGTCTCCTCACCCAATCCTGACCTTAGTCATTGTCCTCTTGTGGTTTAGCTTTCCCTTGTTTTGTTTTCAGGAGCTGCCGACAAGCCTTACATGGTAGAAGACGCCGTGTCCTATAATGAACTGGATTACATTTCTGTAAGAGAAATCAGACTTTATTATATCACTGTCCTGAATAAGTTAAAACAAGATCACTTAAAGGGCATGTTCACCCCTCAAATGAAAAATATATAGGTAATTACCCCCTCTATTATATTGGATTGACAGCCCCTTGCTCCCCAAGCTTGCACACGCTCACTAGAGGCAGCTAGGGGAATTCAATCAGTCATTGGCTGTGATGTCACCTGTTACAGCCATGACTGACAGCTGAATGAACAAGAAAGCAGAAAAAGCATTAGGCAGCATTTCAGGTTAGACTTACATCTCTCAGATTTCTAACTATTGCGGGTTTTGGGGTTGATTTAACCTAAATACAATTTTTCATATGAGAGGGAAACGTTAGTCTTAGTCCCATTGTAAAATAGAATCTATATCCACAAACAGACCTTTCTGATTGGCTGATATATATATTTTATTCTCTGTCCCTCGCTCAGGTTGGACTAGACCAACAGACAATTACGCTAGTTTGCACCAACAGACGGCGACAGTTCCTAGTGGACACAGCGGACGTGACTCTAACAGAGTAAGAGGACACTTGTTACCCACATTACAATGTGTAAAAACGCCCCTTTAACTGCTTCCATTCCGTGGCTTGTTTATCCAGTGTGAATGGCTATACAGCTAAAGGCTACTTGATTCTTCTATTCAGGGTCTTCAATGCTGCATTGAAGTCGGCCATGATAAATGGATGCAGAGAGCCCCCTTATCCAGGTGTCCTGACAGACGCCACTATGGAGAGACTGGCCTTGGCCAAGTTTGTATCCCAAGAGTCCAAACGAGAGGTAAGTCCATAGGGCTGATTGCAAGCTCTTCAGGACAGGAGCACCCTCCCCTTCATTATATCCTAATTCATTATATTATTTTCTATATCGTCCATTAATCCATATAATTCCCCCCCCTAAACAGTGAAGAGAAATAGATAAGTAACCCAGTTCCTAAAGGGTTAATTTGTTGCTGTTACAGGCTGCGGAGGTGGTCACATTATACTATGGGCTGGTACACTGGGAAGACCCTCTGGACGAGGCTTCTGGTCCATCTACCGTGTCCAAGGAAGGGGCCCTGCATTATAGGGCGAGCACTTCATACCTGGGCAGGGAGACATGGCGGCAATGCTATGTGGTTTTAAGGTGAAATCCTCTTGCGATTTGTATTGTATCAATAAACCCACCTGGTATTTTCCATCACGTTATTATGTAAATCTTTATCTTCCAGTAATGGGATCCTGTACCAGTACCCAGACAGGACTGACGTCATTCCCCTGCTTTCCGTTAACATGGGGTGAGCAATTCGGAATGTCTGAACCACACTGAATGAATTCTAGAATTGCTAACGGATCTATTGCTCACATTGGGGAGAATCATTATTAATCCTGTAGATTGGTGTCTGTGACAGAGTTGGTCACTAACATTCTTAGTAAAGCTGGGTACACACAGTACCGATAAAGCCCAGATACAGTCGGATCCAATGGTATTGGGTCTTTATTGGTACTGTGTGTACTCAGCTTTCCCGAACGCTCGTGTCCTGAGCATTCTCCCTATGCTGTGTATATATGATGTGTATGTGATATGTTTATATGATGTGTGTATATGATGTGTATATACTGTGTATATGATGTGTGTGTATAGGATGTGTATAGGATGTGTATATGATATGTGTATAGGATGTGTATAGGGTGTATAGGATGTGTATATGATATGTGTATAGGATGTGTATATGATATGTGTATAGGGTGTATAGGATGTGTATATGATATGTGTATAGGATGTGTGTATAGGATGTGTGTATAGGATGTGTATAGGATGTGTATATGATATGTGTATAGGATGTGTGTATAGGATGTGTGTATGATATGTGTATAGGATGTGTGTATAGGCTGTGTATAGGATGTGTGTATAGGCTGTGTGTATGATATGTGTATAGGATGTGTGTATAGGATGTGTGTATGATATGTGTATAGGCTGTGTATAGGATGTGTGTATGATATGTGTATAGGCTGTGTATGGGATGTGTGTATAGGATGTGTATATGCTGTGTATAGGGATAAAGCTCTGGACTGTGTGTATCTTCTTTCAAAAATCTGTTTGTACCCAGCTTTAGTTCTTTTACAACCCTCCTGCCAAAGCAGTCAATTAACTACTAGATGACCTCCCTGTGTCCTCTGTAGTCAAGACAGAGGGATGGAAAAATCAGGAAATAACTGAAACCTATAGAATTATGGGAGATTTCTCCACAATGGTGACAGTTACAGATATAATAGGAATGTCTAACCATACGATTCGCCATCTGTATAACTAGCTATATGCAATGAATGAATTTCATTAAATAGTATTGATTGGATGTAGATGTTTAGTACAACTCTGTACAATTCCCTGACTTGTATCTGTTGGATCTCTGTGTAGGAAGCACTTTTAGACTATTTAATCCCTGGGAGGAAAATCTGTTTGTCTTCTCCTTGGAAGGGTCCCCGGTGACGGGACTGACTAATGCAACTGGTATTTTGTCTCTTTAGTGGGGAGCAGTGTGGGGGCTGCCGGCGGGCAAACACCACGGAACGGCTCCATTCTTTCCAGGTCATTCTCACAGACCGACCTTCCCTGGAACTCAGTGCAGCCAGTGAGGAGGAAATGGCAGAGTGGATGTTGCACCTGTGCCAAGCTGTGTCCAAAGGGGTGAGTCCCCATCATCAGCTGCTTTCCCTTGGGCAGTTGGAACCCATAATACATCTGTCCTGTTTTCCTTTCTCCGTCTCTGCTCAGGTTATCCCCCAGGATGGGGTGCCCTCTCCGTGCCTTCCTTGCTGCTTAGTTCTGACACAGGACAAGGTCATTACGTGCCATCAAGACTGCCAGACCAGCTTTTTCCGTTCCCTAGGGGTTGCCGAACTGCTGGATATTTGTTCTCTGAGCACAGAAGCCGATAAGGAATACTGCATCCTGGTACTAATCCCCTTTCTCATACATGGACACACATGGTTTGTCTTCCATTCAGTTGGGGAAACACTGAACGTCTTGTTTAAAGCCTTTCTATGCACATACATTATAATGTATGGAATTATAAGTGTAATAAGAGGTGCCAAAACCAACCAATCTGATGGAAGTATTTTTATTACTGTAACATGATTGGCTGCTGCAGAGAACTGCATGATAATAAATATGATAAAGGATAATGCGCCCCTTACAGCGTAATATCCTTATATTATAATGTGAAGGGGCGCATTATTTCTTATAATACATAATTATCTGATTCCTTCACCCCATTCACATTTTATATTCCAGCCTTGTCCCTATTCCCACCTTAATTTAACCCCCCAAGCTCCTTCTGTAACTTAAACCCAGTAGAAAGGAACATCCCAGCCCAGCACCTATGGGGTTAAACAAATCTATGTGAAGGAGGAGAGAGACATTGGTTATGAAGTGACAGGAAGCAGCTCCAGCAGGTTCTGTTAGTGACATTAAACTCTGTCATTGTCCAGGAATGAACACTGGAATGGGCGGGGCAGTGGGATATAATATAAGGAATGAGTCACTTAGTGACATAGCTGAGTGATTATTATAAGGATATATACCACTGCAGCTCCCATTATAAACTATCACACTTATGTATTATTATAATATTTTGCCCATTGGGGGAGGTTTGCATTGAACCTTCGTATATCCCATCAGATAATACTGATCACTTATTATACCTGGTGAATCGGTTATGAATTTCTCCCCTGATCTCTGCCCCTCCTTGTCCTAGGAATTCACCCAGGACCGCAAGCAGTTTTTGCCGCCTTGGGTCCTATATTTTAGCTGTCGACAAGAGCTGGAGAGGTTTGCGTCTGCCCTGAGTTCGACTTGGAAAGCAACGTATCAGGTGAGCAGAGTTTACATATTTACAATAATGGGTGGGAATTATGTAAATTGGGGGGCGGGGTAAGGTAGATATGGGGGTGGAGCCATGATAAATTGTGTGACAAATGTGGACTGGTTCCCCTTGACTAGAAAAAGGGGCAAAATCGTGTCTGAGTCTAATCACAATAAACTACTCTCCTCCTACAAGAGTCACATGACAGGGATGACTTCACTTTGCACCGTTTATAAGGATACTAGCAAAATACCCGCGCTTTGCAGCAGAGATGTATTCAAATACCTCAGCCAGTCCCCGCACACACCCTAAAATTTTGTTAAAAATCGGTCCAGCCGTTAGTGTGCAGGAGTTCAAAATTCTATTCCCCCCCATTCACCCCCACCCTAAAAAAATATATTTTGTATTGAACTACGAAATTTTGGTGAAAATAACCCCCACCACCCCTCCCCGTCCGCCCCCAATACCCCCCACTATTCCTCTCTGTCCACCCTCCAAACCCTTCCCCTTACACCTCAGCCAGTCCCCCCACACACCGTGAGGGTTTTGCCTTTTTGGTAAAAATCGGTCCAGCCGTTAGTGTGCAGGAGTTCAAAATTCTATTCCCCCCCCCCCCCATTTATCCCCCCCCCCCCCCCTAAAAAAAATATTTCGTTAACCTTTACTGGTAAAGGAGTTATATGCTACCAAAATTTGGTTGAAATCAGACCAACCATAAGATTTGTATAGCTGTAGCTAGGTAACCATAAGTCTCGCAATGTCAGATACTCACCGTTACAGTGAATGTAACTGGTTTCTAAACAAAACCTGCTTTACTTTTGTAAGTAAGGTGCAATGAATGAGCCTGCCAAATTTAAGCCGTCTGCCTCCACGGCAGTAGTTGGAGGGAATGTGAGTGAGTGAGGTGAGTGAGTGAGGGAGTGAGTGAGTGAGTGAGTGAGGCTTTGCCTTTTATTAGTATAGATAATTTACAAAATGCCCATGGCGTGTTGTGTTTCATATAAAAATGTGTTTTGTACATATGTGTGGGAATCTACAGCCCATTGACTTCTCTATTGAAGAGTATAAGCGTGATTATTTCCTCCTTTTAATTCCAGGTGGATCTCCCTCTAAAGCCCCTGCTGAAAGGTACCCTGAAAAAGTGCAAAGACGCTCTGGCCCCATCCACAGTTGCTTGGCAACGCAGTGACAGTCTGTGCCGTGGGCGGTCTTCTCGTGACCCTTGGTGTTGATCGAACAGCCAGGAGAGAACTTTACTGCAGGATCCAAGCACAAGGGCCCCTTGCAGAACAAGCTGGATTTTATCATTCCAGTAAAAGGTTTGGGGCTTTTAAAGGTGGTGGCCTTGCTCTCCACCTCCTCGCTAGGACTGAAGGGGGCGCACTAGAGTGAACATTTACAAACTCTCTCTTCGGACTTCTTATATTTGGATGATCTGCAGATTTGGGGGTTCCACACTGACTGAACATCAACCAGAACATAAGAACTTATATAGATAACCTGTATATTTATATAAGCTTAGGAGTGTTATGTGTATATAGGACACCAGATTGCTGTTTTACTAATCTGGAGCTTTACAGGGAATAGGGACGTGGGACAAATTGCAACTGGATTTGGATAGCCCTGGGGTTTCACTATAACGTGAATGGATTTGTGTTAAAGGGATATCATCATCGAGGACAAACAGAACAGCGATGTCTGGAAGCCCACACATTTATAGTAATGGTTGCCTGAACCCCATTTATTGTAAACATGGACACTTTATAGGCAATATGCAGCACTAAATGTGCACAGTCATGAAATTTAAGCTCCACTCGAGAGCTTGTTTTACAGCTGAGAGATCAGAGCTGTGGGCTGTATCAGTGAGCTAACTGAGCTTTTCAGTGCTGAATATTACCAGCAAATTAAAACTGCTCTGTGCTGATTTTACAATAAATGGGGTCTGGTGAGTTGTTACATGGTGTGGGGGGGGGGGGGTGAGTGGTCCATCACAGAACATAGTTCACACACCCCCAAAAACACCGGCCTTTCCAAACTAACCCTCATTTAACGGACCTTCTGTCTATAGCATGTTGCACTTTAGTGTGAAGGGCTGTTGTCCATTTTAGAAAATGTTCCATTCCTTTACCAAGGGAACCAGTTACAGCGTTTTGCACCCCCCGGCTCTGCTATCTGCCCCCAAATGACTTGTCAGCTGGGATATAAATAGGCAGACTAAAGGCCAAGTAGCGGGGATCGTTCACTGATTGGTATTTTTTTTGTGCCTTTTTTTGTCAGTTCTTCTCCTTTTACTAGCCGACCGTGCCAGATTTCATTCTGTGCCTTACACGTCTCTATCCATCTTCCCCTTTAATCAGAGAGAACGTTGTGACAGGGTCAGTCACCGGAATCTTCACTACAAACTGCGTCCGACATATCCCCCTCACCTTTTATTATTATTAATCTAGATCCTGATTTTATTACCTATTTATATGTGGAGCAAATAGAAATATAAAATTGTACAACGAGAATCCGTAACTTCCCTTAACCGGATATTCAGCCTGCCCCCTCACAGTGATTGGTTGGCTGTTCCATTGGACATGCACAATGTATAAAAAATAAATGATGGGTACCCCATCGATCCAACGACTCCAATGGAGTCCGGAATAATGCCACTTAACAAGCCATTTTATTCTTAGGTCTAGAGATGCCCTGGGTCAAAGTGGCTATTAGCTCGACAGATGTAGTATAACTTGGTATAGCGGTATTGGGGAGAATCATTATTAATCCTGTAGATTGGTGTCTGTTACAGAGTTGGTCACTAACATTCTTAGTAAAGCTGGGTACACACAGTATACACCCATCTTTATACGAATGTTATGACCAACTTCGTCACAGACACCAATCTACAGGATTAATAATGATTCTCCCCAATACCGCTGGATCCGACTGTATCTGGGCCTTATCGGTACTGTGGTTTACCCAGCTTTTACTAAGAATGTTAGTGACCAACCTCCTCCAGACACCAATCTACAGGTATTAATAATGATTATCTCCCAATAACCGCTGGATCCGACTGTATCTGGGCCTTATCGGTACTGTGTGTACCCAGCTTACTAAGAATGTTAGTGACCAACTCTGTAACAGACCCCAATCTACAGGATTAATAATGATTCTCCCCATACCGCTGGATCCGACTGTATCTGGGCCTAATCGGTACTGTTGTACCACTTTACTAAGAATGTTAGTGACCAACTCTGTACAGACACCAATCTACAGGATTAATAATGATTCTCTCTCCCCAATACCGCTGGATCGACTGTATCTGGGCCTTATCGGTACTGTGGTACCCTCTTTACTAAGAATGTTAGTGACCAACTCTGTCCAGACACCAATACAGGATTAATAATGATTCTCCCCAATACACCGCTGGATCCACTGTATCTGGCCTTATCGGTACTGTGTGTACCCAGCTTTACTAGAATGTTATGTGACCACTCTGTCACAGACCCAATCTACAGGATTAATAATGATCTCCCAATGTGAGCATGATCCGTTAGCAATTCTAGAATTCATTCATGTGGTTCAGACTTCCGATTGCTCAACCATGTTAACGGAAAGCGGGGAATGACGTCAGTCCTGTCTGGGTAACTGGTACAGGATCCCATTACTGGAAGATAAGATTTACATAATAACGTGATGGAAAATACCAGGTGGTTTTATGATACAATACAAATCGCAAGAGGATTTCTCACCTTAAAACCACATAGCATTGCCGCCATGTCTCCCTGCCCAGTATGAAGTGCTCGCCCTATAATGCAGGGCCCTTCCTTGGACACGGTAGATGGACCAGAAGCCTCGTCCAGAGGGTCTTCCCAGTGTACACAGCCCATAGTATAATGTGACCACCTCTGCAGCCTGTAACAGCAACAAATTAACCCTTTAGGAACTGGGTTACTTATCTATTTCTCTTCACTGTTTAGGGGGGGGAATTATATGGATTAATGGACTATAGAAAATAATATATGAATTAGGATATAATGAAGGGAGGGTGCTCCTGTCCTGAAGAGCTTGCAATCAGCCCTACGGACTTACCTCTCGTTTGGCTCTTGGGATACAAACTGGCCAAGGCCAGTCTCTCCATATGGCGTCTGTCAGGACACCTGGATAAGGGGGCTCTCTGCATCCATTTATCATGGCCGACTTCAATGCAGCATTGAAGACCCTGAATAGAAGCAAGTAGCCTTTAGCTGTATAGCCATTCACACTGGATAAACAAGCCACGGAATGGAAGCAGTTAAAGGGCGTTTTTACACATTGTATGTGGGTACCAAGTGTCCTCTTACTCTGTTAGAGTCACGTCCCGCTGTGTCCACCTAGGAACTGTCGCCGTCTGTTGGTGCAAACTAGCTAATTGTCTTTTGGTCTAGTCCAACCTAGCGAGGGACAGAGAATAAAATATATATATCAGCAATCAAAAGGTCTGTTTGTGGATATAGATTCATATTTTACAATGGGACTAAGACTAACGTTTCCCTCTCATATGAAAAATTGTATTTAGGTTAAATCACCCCAAAACCCGCAATAGTTAGAAATCTGAGAGATGTAAGTCTAACCTGAAATGCTGCCTAATGCTTTTTTTCTGCTTCTTGTTCATTCAGCTGTCAGTCATGGCTGTAACAGTGACATCACAGCCATGACTGATTGAATTCCCCTAGCTGCCTCTATGAGCGTGTGCAAGCTTGGGGAGCAAGGGGCTGTCAATCCAATATAATAGAGGGGTAATTACCTATATATTTTTCATTTGAGGGGTGAACATGCCCTTTAAGTGATCTTGTTTAACTATTCAGGACAGTGATATAATAAAGTCTGATTTCTCTTACAGAAATGTAATCCAGTTCATTATAGACACGGCGTCTTCTACCATGTAAGGCGTTGTCGGCAGCTCCTAAAACAAACAAGGGAAAGCTAAACCACAAGGACAATGACTAAGGTCAGGATTGGGTGAGGAGACAAGTGGTACAGTCCAGTTCACCTTTTCTCAGGAGTAAATGTAACAGTCCGTCGTAAGACGTACAGCACTGCACTTCTCCCTCCATGTTGTCGGTGCTCATTCGAAACATCTGGGAGAATGGAAAACAAAACAGCGTTTGCAGATTACACAACCAATGACAGAAGGCAACCTCATTCTCCACCCTATGGGTCTGACCTTAAACAGCTGCTCTTCGTTCTCTCTGTACACATGGATCATTAGCGCAGGAGCAGAAGGTTATTGTCTACCCTAAAGGGGAAATGGAACACAATCAAAGGATATTCCAAAGGATTAAACTAGAGTTCAGTTGTCTAGTGCCCCCTACTGGTCTATTGTATTGGGGCAGTTAGTAACTGGAACAAAACAACAACAACACAAAAAAAAAAAGGGAACTTTGAAGACGTAAAATAAAAATATATTTCAGGGTGATCTCCATACAAGTGCCCTGGATTATAAAACACCTCCTGCCTTTAACACGACTCCATAATCTTGCTTTAGCTGCACCCTGTCCAAACTTACCAGCCGTATAAGAAGTGGTGCTTCCTGCTTACACGGCTGTGATATTACCAGCATCATTACTTCACCCTCACCGCTGGCTGGAACATGCCCACTGGTGTTCTACTGCAGCATCCATCATCAGCAGCATCTCTCCTAAGGTACTGTATGAATGATTGCAAGCCTTTAACAAGTTTCTAAGAGATCATTTTTGGCAGGTAGGACTTATGACACAGCTGCATAATGTGCCTGTAAGGCACGGCCACACTGCAACGCAAAACGCACACGGAATCGCATGCATTGCGATTTAAATGCGGAACGCAAACCGCAATCGCGCGGTTTCGGTGCGTTGACGCGTTTTTCAATGATCTGAAAAAAACGCAATTGCAAACGCAAAAAATCGCAGCAGTGTGGCCTAGCCCTAACAGAGGAAAAGTGCAGACCAGGAAGTGAAACTTATGTCGATAACTTTGGATCCACAGCTGCTGAAGGCATCATACCAACAGACCTTGTTTGAATGAGAGATATTTTCTTGTATTGAACCCTTATACTGAGTGCACTCATATGCAGACACAGTTCCCCTTTTAAAATATTCATACCCTTTAATATCTAGATCTGTACTAAACTCGCAGGGGTGAGGAGAGTCCGAGGGGCTTCCTTGTCCTTCAATCGACTCCTGGTCTTCGGCTGATGCTCAGCACTGACTCTTTTTGCCTTCACTGAGCGTGGTCAATAAGGTTCCTTCTAACTGGACCTCTAAAGGTCTTCGCTGTCCCTCTCCAGTCCTCTCTTCCCATTTTCCTCTGTTCAGCATCCTCAGAGCCACTAAGAACATGTGCTTGTTGGCTCTGGCTTGTAGAGTCATTGTAGCCACCACCTGCTGCACCAGAGTATGGACTCTCGGGGGTAAGCTGGTAGAAGTCCATGGGATCCTGTAGCCCTTGTTAATGTTCTGGTTTGTGAGGGTACTTGGGTTCTCGCCCGGAGAGTAGGTCCGAAAGGGCTTGGTCTGTAGGTTCTGATGTACCATTCCAAACCTTTGGATCCAACTGATCATAAGCTTCTCTATAACCTCACTGAGCGTTCCCCAACACGTTCCATAGATGTGTCCTGCATCCTCGGTAGGCGGAATATCGGTATCTGGAGGGTCACATGGTTTCTCCTCTGTAGGCCTATTACAAGAGACCAATACTTCTCCTGCTCGGAGTTGGGGTCTTCAGCTTCTGAAGTGCTGAGTACAGGACGCTGGTTCCCCGTCTTCAGATCGACCTCTACGCCGCTTTCCCCGCTCTCTTCTTTTCACCAGCCTACGAGATAGAAAGTTCCATCAATTGGTTAAACGATAATTCTGTATTGGCACTTTATAAAGGCAATTCCAACATTGTTTGGCTGCATTAATAGTCAATTTAGGTAAATAGCACAGCCAGACATCTGTGGGAAAAACCTGCAGTGACAGGAAATGATGACATAATCAACAAGTCTCACCATGTCAAAAAACTTAGTTCTTCCCATGTCATTGGATGACCAATAGACTGATCCGTAGACCATCCAATGACAAGAGGAACTTTCTTCAAGGGTTTTCCCTACTAGCAGCCCTTTTCAGATTCAGCCTATTCACAGCTCAGGGCAGAATTCCTATTCCCGGATACCACATACATTTTAATCTTCTATTCAAAGGCCTAAGGGATAAGTCCATGAAAAGTGTATTCAGGCAAATCAACCTCACCCCCAAACCTGCAATAGTTAAAAATCTAAGAGATGTAATCTACCAGAAATGCCCTATTTTCCCCTCTTTTAGCTTCACCACTGTCACCATGGAAGTAAAGGTTCGTACACACCTGCAGATTTTAACCCGACCCCCGAGCCCAGACGAACGACCAAATGGAAATAGTCGCGTGTGTGTATGCGTTCGGTTGGGGCTCGGGGTCTGGTAAAAAATCTGCAGGTGTGTATCAAACTTTAAAGGATAATTATACTCACCTTCCTCCGCTCCACATCTTCATGCAGTAGCTTTTACCCAGGGTGAGGACCTGAACCGCTAGGTCCTCACCCCGGGATTCAAGAAACCTACACAGCGTGTTGCAGCAACGCTGCTCTGGTAGGCTCCGCCCCTCCTCCCGTCGGCGACGAGGCCATAGGAAGGCACGCTTGTTGCAGAGCGTGCCTTCCTATTCCAAATCATTGGAATTCCAAAACATTGGAATCATTGGATCCCATCCACGGCTAGCACGCTTTTTAGAGAACTGACCTGATAACCTCCAGTTCCGAGCTGTTCTCAGAATACAGGTGTAATTGGACACTGATCCCTTGCGTTGACCGCACTGTGCACGGGCGTTCGATTCGAGGTTGACAGGCCATCCAATACGTCCTCGCGCACTTACATCAGTGCTGTCAGAGTTGAGCTCGCTGCTCTTGGCGCCTGTGTTATGGATAATGTAGTGTCCAAGAAGTGACGTCCAGCTCGGAGTCCTGATGTTTGGGTTCAGGGGTGTCGGACGTATCCTCAGCCTTTCCCAGCCCTGAGCGACCTCAGAAGGAACAGATCGTGTGTGAATGGATTGTATCTCGTTACCGGGCTTTTTCCCTTTGTAACCATTGTGCATGGTGGCTGATGGACGGGGAAAGCTCAGCCCATCGTGTTCTCCATCTGTCACACAAGGGAGCGGGGAGAAAAGTCAGTGTGAACAAGTCGGGGACCCACCTCTTGTAACCATTGTGAAGATGAAATCTCAAACCAATGGGCCATCACTTCTCTCTAAATGAAAAGTCCCCAGAACCCCCTTTCCTGCAAAAGGGATTCTGGGAACAGTAGTGGTGCCAAAAGGCAGCATTAGTGATGGTATGGGCAGATTAAAGGCCAAGTTCACATTATTTACACTTTTATTCATGACATACCACCGATTTCTTTTCTGTTATTTTGTAAAGATCTAGATTAAACAGGACTAAAAATCTCTATATGGAATTGTTGCATTTTGCCCTACCATGTGATTCAATAGATGATGTGTAAAAGGAGGGGCCTGTACAAAGTTTACATCAGCGGTTGCACCATGTGACTGCACATATACAGTGAATGATAGAGATATTTCTTATTCTCACAAGGGTCTAAAATATCTGGATACCAGCCAGGGCACACACACACTTTGTCCATTACCGCAATCCCATGCACAGCGCCCGTATTAGTACAGTATTAGTTCATGCCTAGCCCCCGTGTTATATTTAGCCAATCACCAAGGCGTCTCCCACCCCCCAATACCTGATCTCAGTGAATGGTGTTTATGTTAAGAGAGAAAGGGGAGTCCCCACCTCCCAGTCTGTATAACTGGAGTCCAGAGGAGCTGGATAGACCTGACCAGGAGAACGAACATTCTGTTGGGCTGTTAAACGGTGATAATCTGACGGCTTGTTTGATGTGGAGCAAAAGACATTTCAGTGAATCTGTTGCAATCTTACCAATGAATGAAAAGCCCTTTTATATCACGTTTTACACCCTGCGTGACCCATCCGGCGTCTAATTATACTCTCGGTATCACCTATAAACAAACCGGATTAATGTGATCAGAGAAAATATTACAACCTAACTATTAAATGGAGACAACTACATGACAGACTACGTGGGCGATGTTATAATGGCCGCTATACGGTCGAATTGATGTAAAACCACAATACCAATGTATTAAGGAGTTAACCCAAGTTTAAGGGGCATGTTCACCCAAATATCTGGTCAATGGTCAGTTCCCTGCCCCCAACTGATATATTCAGCACTTTATTACCTGCATACTAACCAGATATTTAATGATAATTACGGTCCCCATTCTGGCAGAGTAACTGGCTCCTCCCTCCATGCTGTCAATCAAGGCTATACAACTGACATCACAACAATGACTGCCTGCTGTTTCCCCTGCTGCACTCCTGGGCACATGCTCAAGCATATAAAAAGCTCTTTGAGCAGAGGGAAGGGCAGTACCTTGCCAGAAATCTAGAACTCATTTAATATCTGGCTACAAATCCATGTATAAACTGGTATAAATAGCAGTTGGGGTTGCTGGCAGATAACGGACAAGTCACACAGTGTTTTGCTTTTAACACTAATTCTGTGGTGTTACTTTAAAAGTTCCAGGTGTACAATGCACAACTGCGGTTGGCTGGTTAGCCAGACAAGTTGGTAGGTGCAATCCTTCCAGGGCTACACAATTCGTGGAGTATAGACAGAGGAGCACTCTTCATTTATTGGTCCAAAATCATACAACGTTTCGGAGCAACACAGTGCCACCTGAGGAAGGGACCGTGTGGTCCCGAAACGTTGAGTGCCTCTTCTATGAAGGTGTAAACAGCACGTCTACACCTGACCAGATCAACAATGCCGTGATTGACATCATTGCGGAATCGCAATGTAAGACATGGATTTATGATCACCAACATTAGCCCATATCCTCCATAATTAATCACTCCCCCGTGTATCCCTCTTATCCGGTATACATACGTATTACGAGGACATACCTTAAATACTTCCCTGCAATGTTCCAAAAATAAATCCCAGCCCAATTACATTCCGGGCAGGAACGTCACAAGGTAGTCAACCACACCTGGCCAACGGATGTTGTAAGAACATCTCCAGGTGTATGGCCTCCATTAGTCTGTAAATACATCCTTTAAACGGCACAGACACACTACAGAGAACCCTCGTTTACAGCGTTAGCTCCTCCCCGCAAAGATATTGGCTACGCCCACAGGAAGGTTTGGGAGAGAAAGAAATAAAACATGGACCATTTCTAGTTTTTATTTTGTATCTCAGTAAAACCAGAGCATTATCAATGGTTATCAATGGGGCGAGAGGTTTCTGTTGGTGATTGGAATATATAAATCCAATATGTGAGATACTAAGGGGGACACTGAAGGATGAATGGAATGGGCAGGTATTGTTTATCAGGAGAAAATATGCGGGGGCACCCTTGTACCGGTAGAGGGGACCCTTGTACCGCTAGAGGGCACCCTTGTACCGCTAGAGGCTGTACGCTAGAGGCACCCTTGTACCGCTAGAGGCACCCTACCGCTAGAGGGCACCTTGTACCGCTGAGGGCACCTGTACCGCAGAGGGCACCCTTGTACTGTAACAGTCTTTCTATGGACAAATGAGAGAATTTTCCTAATGATGTCTCACTCTGGTTATACTGTGAATGTAGCAGAGGAACTCTCCAACCAGTAATATTGTGATTAAGAGCAGGCAGGGTAGACAGACAGGGACAGTTAGGAGCAGGCAGAGATAGCACAAACAAGAGAGATGTTACAACGGTTCCCACCTTCCCAGTCTGTGCTGGGGACGGACGGCGCAGCAGGAAAGGATCTCCAAAATCATAATCTACATAGACCAAAAGAGGAGGTTTAGATTGGGCCCCGGGACGCGCGCTGACCTAGTAAATGGTTTAAATGGAGTCTACAATAAGAGACTGTTAGAGGAACAGTAGAGGCAGTAAGAATACAGGATCCTGATTGGCTCCTTAAATGGACATGTTTTTTTCCCATAATCCACTGGGGAGCCAATGATAAATTCTCAGATTGCGTGGCCGTAGGATATCAGGCGGACTACCCCCACTAGATGGAGCGATGGCGCTGTCATCCCACTCCGGTTGGCGGAGTTCATGGAATTGAAAGAGTTAAGTGAAAGGCTGTCCGATCCATGGACGGAGCGGGGGAGCCCATCCTCAAATCCAGCAGGTATTGGGTTTGTAGTAATCTGGCATGTACGGGGCCAAGTCCAGGTACGGAACGTCCTGCACCAAAAGGGGAAAATGACAACTTACCATGTAGAACATGAACGAGAATAATCATTCAATGAAACAATTACAAACTATAGGGGGTGGGGCCTATGACACGTGCCTGTCACAGAGACAGCGGCAGTAGGAAGAGAGACTTTACAAGCCTAGGACTCTGGATTGGCAACAGCTGGAGGCATCGTCCCGGCTTGCTTGAAAGGTGTGTAAGCTATTTTCAATTAGGGGAATTGTATGAAAACCATTAGTTCTCCGTTCTCTTAGGTCGATACATTACTGTTTCGATCTCCTTAAGGAAACCAAAAGTAAATTGTAACAGAAGGTAAGTTGCAGTTTTAGGAGAAATCTGCCCCCGAAAGGTTCTGTTCCAGTTGAGTTCACCGACAAACTTCCCGCAATAATTTCCATGTTATCACCGCCCGAATATCTATATTCAGGACCATTAAAACCAGCAGATGCATTCAGTAATCTTTTCCCTTGTACAACATTGTTGCACCATGGCAGCTCCCAGGGGCTTGCTGGTGATGGGGATCTCACAGCTCACTGTGCTAGCAGGAAGCCCCTTTTCACTGGAGCTTGGATAGACTGCACTGGAAGCACAATCTTGGTGTCATTTTAAAGGTATAAATGTGCTCTTGTATGGCATGTCCACCCTTAAAACATAAAACTGGGCACAATCCTTACCCCTGCCCCCAACCCCACCTGATATTCAGCACTTTATACTGCAACTAACAAGAATTTAAGGATTTGTCCCCATCTGGCAGAGTAAGCTGGCTCCTACCTCCATGCTGTCAATCAAGGCTGTGACTGCTGACATCACAACCAATGACTGACTGCTGTTTCAACCTGCTGCCTCTACACATGCTCAAGCTTATAAAAAGCTCAATGAGCTAGGAGGAGGCAGAGACCTTTACCAGAATGGAATAGAACTTGTCCTTAAATATCTGGTTACAATACAGTAATAAACTGGGAAAATAGCAGTTGGATTTGCGGCGGATTTTTTAATGATGGACATGCCCTTATAGAGGTGAACAGTATCTAACCCCATCTATTCTAATGGAGCTCTCTAATCCACTAGCTTTGCTTTCCATAATACTTTGTGTCAGACGTAACAGAGATCAGACCCAGCCCACCCGTATATTAACGCCTGTTATATAACCCACCAGCTCCAGCTCAAATCGAATGAACTCCAGTCCAACACCATGTGAGGAACAGGGTGAGGTGGTCATGGCTGCAGACTAGGGCGTTTTCTAGGAACAAAGAGATAAAGATGAATGGAGGAAAAATAAATCTCCACCCCCCCCCAACTTCCCCCCACTCACTTTTAGTAGATTTCTGCAACAATGACTGGTTCTCCTGGAACAGCCGCAGGTAACTCTCCAGAGAGTTTCTCATTCAGCGCCAGGTAGAGCCAAGCGGGCCTACGGGAACACACCCACATTATTATCTTATTAATATACCGGTAATCCATTATATATTATTTGTAACCTATTATTACCTAATCTCATTTACATTTCAGTAATGAAGCAGAAAGAGGTAAAAATCATCAGGAAATTTCAGGTTAGTCTCACATCTCTCAGATTTCTAATTATTGCTGTTTTGGGGGTGATTAACCTATATTATTTGAGGTGAACTTTCCTTTTAACCCAACCAAATGTTGTTTTCACAGCCCATAGTCAGTTTTGTCCTTAAATACAATAAGCCCTCCCTCTTTCGATGTTTTTCCCATCACTCACTGCGTCCCAAGAGAGTGGCCACATTTTTCTGCTCCTCTATCTGTTTCATCACGGCTTCTCTGCGTGTTGAATGCACAACCACACCCAGTAGCCAGACGGTGTCTTGTAGCCTGGGGGTGGAAGGAAGGAAGTCAGATATAGACACACCTGCCTTATACCATCTGTACGGATGCACATTACTGGTCCTATAATGCCATGACAGAGGAAACTGCTGTAGTTCTGTGGGGGTGTTAGGTGGAGAACGGACCCGTCCAGAACGCACCATAGACAGCCATGGTCCAGGTGCTCACACAGTCTCTGGAGGACGCGGTCATGGTTACGAATCGCTGGCGTCTCATCTTCACCGAGGCAAAGTAGCTCTGTAAACTGGAGAGAGAAAACGGTCACATACCAGTGTATGAAACGGCTCCATATGCACAAATTTTCCATTCCGTCCACACACACGGACCAAACTGACAGTTGTTTTTTTGTGATTGCGTCGTGTCGTTTCAGGCACATACCTTTGGTTTGCACTACTGGTAAGTCTAAGTCAACCCAACTACAATGACATTACAGGGAGATTCAATAAAAGTTCTTATCGTTTAAAATGGCGCTAATTTTGCCCCAACCAATCAGAGGTTAGCTTTCAAATGTTAAATAAGATCTGATTGGTTAAGGCAAAGTTAGCACCATTTTAACAATAGAACTTTTATTGAATCTCCCGTAAGTGTCGGACTAACACTTTACACGTGTGACTGAGGGTCCCTACAGTGGGATATTTACAAGTGGTTATCCAGGAACGTAAAAGGAGATTTTCCATTAAGCCCCGGCAGGTTATAGCCCCGTGCGGTGCTCGCCCATTTTAATACGTTAATCTGTTTATGGTGGGTAAGTAAATAATATTGTGAGAGGAAAGGTACTTAGTGGGGGAGCAAACCACTGGCTAAATAGAGACAGGAAATAATACAATATTACGTCTTTCTAGAAGTTTAGGAGCATGAAATAAATTGGTTCCCACCAACCTGAAGGAATCAGGATTGGTTTTAGCGTTTGATTTTCCTTTAATGTAAAACATTCATCTATCAAAGCGTGACATCGGATCGGTCCTAAAAGGGAATTAACCCGCCGTGCACATCTCCCGTCATGTGAGTTCTCTTGACCCAAGCTTGCTAGTACCACCTGACCGGATCAAGAGCCATGTCAGTAAAGCTGTTAAATAGAGTAATGTAGTATAATCTATATACGAGAGCCCTTTACCGCTCTCGAGGGCTCCGATCAAAAGGGAGAAGATAGAGAGAGAGAGAGAGAGTAGAGAGTAGAGCTGACATAGTAGACCGCTTTATCTCGTTCTCTCTCCTATTAGATCCTCATCTCTGCATATCGTACTCTCTCCTCCTCGCGCTACATACTTGCGCAATACATCTTTCTCTCCTTATACTTTCCTTATGTATTCTAAAGGTGCTAAGACTGCCACCACAATCAGATGTTAGCTTACATTGTAAATACGCTGATTGGTTGGGGAAAATTAGCACCATTTTAACGATAGAACTTGTATATCTCCCTGCTATCTTAAAGTGCTATTCGCCCAACCAATTAGTATGTTTAGCTTCATTTAAAAGATCTGATTGGTTGGGAAAATTAGCCCCTTTTTAACGATGAACTTTTATTAAATCTCCCACACTAAACTATTCAGCCAACACCAATATATTGTGGTAATTAATCGAACTCTTGCGTTTCCATGTTTGTCCACAAGACTCCCATAGGCTCCTTGTGCAATGCAATTGGCCTCCTTTATTATTGCTGTAAAGCAGGTGTTTAACCTTAAAGGATAAGACGACCAACACAGCTACTTCTGCGCCTTAAGGCTGGTACCACCGATACATAATTTGCCCAACCGAACCGACATTTCAGTGTTTTGTCGGCCAAATTATTGAATGGCGGCTTTTTTCCGGCCTTAATCGACCGCCGACCGTTCGTCAAATCGGACGTCGGAAATCCCAACCGATCGTGCGTCCTCTATGGAACCACACAATCAGTTGCGCCTAACTGTGCGCAATGCTTTGCACGACCATCAGTCTTCCTCCGGCCCGTTGAAAGCTTCGAACGGTGATAGTTGTTCCAGCTTTAGCTCACTTGGTATCAGATAACGGCAGCTCTATGTAAAGTTAAGGCGAATATAAAATCCTGGATTACAAGCTTTTCTTTCATATGTAAAGCCATTGCTTCACCATTTCTTACCCTTTAATACTGTAAACAACCCTTAAGTATACAATCTAGAAGCTGAATAATTAAGAATGGACCAATCATGATTTAGATTTAGTACTTCTCCCTTTAATTCATCATTCTTCCAAACCAGTTTATAAATAACCAGAGAGCTGCTTCCCATCTAATTCATGACACAGAGTCACCGACCCCGTCTCTGTGTATAATCTAATTAAGGGAACCTAATTACCAAGTTTAAATTCCTATTAATGGGGTTAATGTAATAGGAGCTTTACACCTCTAACCAAAGAATAATAAAATGGAAGAAATCTAAGGACACACCTGCAGATTGTAATAGGGGAATAAGTAGATATATGTCCTTTGGATACTACAAGATTCAATAAGATCCTAAGTAGAAGATGATCCCTGATCCAATAGGAACAATGTAGCCAGCCCCGCTAGCTGCAAATCACAGTATGTGTTGGACTATTGTGAATCAAGCACAGGGTTTAAAAAGCACACACAAGCACCAAACAAATACAACAATCGCAATGCATTTCTTCTGGGGTGCTGTGGGGCCTAAGCACATGTGTATAGACCATCTCACCATTTTTGTCAGCAGATGGTTAAAACTTGAATAAAGATTTACAGAGCTGACACGGACATTGTCTGTTTTTATGAATTAAAGTTTATTATTAGGCACAGATGACTGTGTCCCTTTAACTTCCCGTTCTTTGAATAGTACGACATCATCGAAAAAGATCGATATTTAGCTAACGATTGTACTCACGTTACACTTACTTCACTTACAATTCGAAAAAATGTGTCATATTTAGCACGATTTTTATCACTTCACACTGAACACTACTACTATGTTGATAATGGAGTTAAATAGTTGAGAGCCAATGGGTTTTGACTTTATAATGGGGGAACAGTAGATGTCTGGGGGAATAGTATACGATATGGGGGAACAGTAGATGTCTGGGGGGAATAGTAGTACTATATGGGGAACGTAAGAAGATGTCTGGGGGGGGAATAGTATACGTATATGGGGGACATAGATGTCTGGGGGGGAATAGTTAACGTATATGGGGGGAACATTAATGTCTGGGGGGGGAATAGTATACGTATAATGGGGGGAACAGTAGATGTCTGCGGGGGGGGAATAGTATACGTATATGGGGGAACAGTAGATGTCTGGGGGGAATAGTATACGTATATGGGGGAACAGTAGATGTCTGCGGGGGGAATAGTATACGTATATGGGGGAACAGTAGATTCTGCGGGGGGGGAATTATACGTATATGGGGGAACAGTAGATGTCTGCTGGGGGGGAATAGTATACGTATATGGGGGAACAGTATATGTCTGCGTGGGGGAATAGTATACGTATATGGGGGAACACGATAGATGTCTGCGGGGGGGAATAGTATACGTATATGGGGAACCGAAGATCTCTGTGGGGGGGGAATAGTTACGTATATTGGGGGAACAGTAGATCTCGGTGGGGGGAATAGTATACGTATTTGGGGAAGTAGATGTCTGCGGGGGTGGGGAATGTATACGTATATGGGGACAGTAGATGTTCTGTGGGTGGGGGAATAGTATACGTATATGGGGAAACAGTAGATGTCTGGGGGGGAATAGTATATACTATATGGGGGAACAGTAGATGTCTGGGGGGGGAATATATACGTATATGGGGAACAGTAGATGTCTGGGGGGGCGATATTAACGTATATGGGGAACAGTAGATTCTGCGGGGGGGAATAGTATACGTATATGGGGAACAGTAGATGTCTGGGGGGGGGATAGTATACGTATATGGGGGAACGTAGATGTCTGGGGGGGGGAATAGTATACGTATATGGGGGAACAGTAGATGTCTGCGGGGGGGGGAATAGTATAGACGTATGGGGAACAGTAGATGTCTGGGGGGGGGGAATAGTATACGTATATGGGGAAACAGTAGATGTCTGCGGGGGGGGGAATAGTATACGTATATGGGGGAACAGTAGATGTCCTGGGGGGGGGGGGAATAGTATACGTATATGGGGGAAACAGTAGATGTCTTGCGTGGGCTGGGTCTGTGGGGGGGAATTATACGTATATGGGGGAACAGTAGATGTCTTCGGGTGGGGGGAATAGTATATACGTAGGGGGTAACAGTAGCTGTCCGGGGGGGGAATAGTATAACGTATGGGGAAAAACTAGCTTGATCTGGCGGGGGGGAATAGTATACGTATATGGGGGAACAGTAGATGTCTGCGGGGGGGGGAATAGTATACGTATATGGGGGAACAGTAGAATTGGTCGGCTGCTGGGGGGGGAACAGTACGTATATTGGGGAACATGAATGCTGCGGGGGGGAATAGTATACGTATATGGGGAACAGTAGATGTCTGTGGGGGGGAATAGTATACGTATATGGGGGAACAGTAGATGTCTGTGGGGGGAATAGTATACGTATATGGGGAACAGTAGATGTCTGGGGGGGGAATAGTATACGTATATGGGGGAACAGTAGTTGTCGCGGGGGGGGAATAGTATACGTATCATGGTGGGAACAGTAGAATTTCTGCGGGGGGGAATGTATACGTATATGGGGGAAACTAATTCTGCGTGGGTAATAGTATAGTAAATGGGGGAACAGTAGATGTCTGGGGGGGGGAATAGTATACGTATATGGGGGAACAGTAGATGTCTGCGGGGGGGAATTGTATACGTATAGGGGAACAGTAGATGGTCATGTCGGGGGGGGAATAGTATACCTATTGGGGGAACATAGATGTCTTCTGGGGGGAATTTATACGTATATGGGGACCAGTAAGATTCTGCGGGGGGGAATAGTATACGTATAGGGGGGGAACAGTAGATCTGTCTGGGGGGGGGGATAGTATACGTATATGGGGGAACAGTAGATGTCTGTGGGGGGAATAGTATACGTATATGGGGGAACAGTAGATGGTCTGTACGGGGGGAATAGTATCCTATAATGGGGAACAGTAGATCCTGGGTGGGGAATAGTATACGTATATGGGGAACAGTAGATGTCCTGTGTGGGGGAATGTATCCGTATATGGGGAACAGTAGATGTCTGCGGGGGGGAATAGTTACTGTATAGGTGGATGACAGTAAGATGTCTGCTGGGGGAATATAATACGTATATGGGGGACAGTAGTGTCTTGGGGGGGAATAGTATACGTAATGGGGACTGAGTCGCGGAGGATTATACGTATAGGGCTAGATGTCCTGTGGGTGGAATAGTATACGTATATGGGGGAACATATATGCGGGGCATGTCTCGATTGGAGACATGGTGGGAATAGTATACGTATAGGTGGGAACAGTAGATGTGTCTGTGGGGGGAATAGTATACGTATATGGGGGAACAGTAGATGTCTGCGCGGGGGAATAGTATACGTATATGGGACAGTAGAGTCTGTGGGCGGGGTACTAGTCTACCGTATATGGGGGAACAGTAGATATGTCTGTGGGGAATAGTATACGTAATGGGGAACAGTAGACTGCTGGGGGGGAAATAGTATACTTAGGGGAACAGTAGATTCTGGTGGGGGGGAATAGATCGTATATGGGGGAACAGTAGAATGTCTGGGGATAATATCGTATTGGTAATAGTAAATTCTGTGGGAATTATCGTAGGGGAACAGTTGATTCTGCTGTGGGGGATAGTATACCGTATATGGTGGGGAGAACATTAGCATCTCTGGCGGGGGTAATAGTATACGTATATGGGGAACAGGTAGATTCGCGGGGATGTAGTTTGGGGGCCAACAGTAGATGTCTGTGGGGGGGAATAGTATACGTATATGGGGGAAGCAGTAGATGTCTGTGGGGGGGAATAGTATACGTATATGGGGAACAGTAGATGTCTGTGGGGGGGAATAGTATAGACGGGTATAATGGTGGAACAGTAGAATGCTCTGTGGGGGGGAATAGTAACGTATATGGGGAGAACAGTAGATCTCTGTGGGGGGGAATAGGATACGTATTATGTAATGTAATTTGGCTCTTTTGATACATAAAGTTTCACTCTCACGCCAATATTCTGAGATGAAAAAGACGGCCCCAGCAAGGCCCAGCATCCCACCCCAAAGCCTTCCCAACCAAACCTCACTGACTGACAATGACACGTGTGTGTGTCACAGTGTCACGGTCAAAGTTGTCTTGCAAAGGCTGGCACAGATCTGAAATATTCACCACTTGTCTGCTGCAGCTCCTCTCCTGTATATTACTAATATCCGGCCATAACTGCCAGTGTCAACACCAACCTCCTTTTCTCCCTCTCTCTAAGCCTCTGCTTGATAGAGGACCATGGGCAACTGGGCAGCAAACGCCATGGAATTAAGGAATCGTGCCATATGGGATGCCTCTAGTTTCTTCTTCTTTTGAATTGGTCTACACTTCTTCCGTTACTTGACATTGGATAATGTTCTTTTGCTCAGCAAGCAGGGTGTCAAGCGCCTGCGGACGTTAAAGCAACTTTGCTCAATCACACTGCACAGCGTGCACCGATAGTGCCAGTTAAGTAAAATACATGTATGTTTCCAATAATGCTGGCTGCCTCTCTTTTTCAAGTGCAGGGATGCCGCCCTGAGGCAAAGTGCTCATTGGTAGCCCTGGGTGTTCCCCCACAATCATAGCTATACTGGATAGGGCTGTAATGTGGTAAATACATGTGCTTAGATTTGTAAGCGCTTCGGGCAGGCCTGATGGAATGTACCCGTGTAATTGCTGCGGAGATGTTATCCACGATGTTGATGCAATAATATAAACAAAATTTAAATGGGGGGGGGTGCTTTATAATTAGCAACCTCCCTTTTCTGGCCGCCCTGGGTAACTTTTTGATTTTAAACAGTTTTTACACTTTTGTCCATTACAAGCAACAAGTCTATGGATGCACAACCTACACAATATATTATTGTTCTAATGAGCAAAATTCAGGCAGTAGAAGAGACTAAATCATGAAGATTTTTTGTATATTCATACACATGGATTCCCCCTGCATAATAATATACAGTCAACCGTTGAGAAAGCAACAACATGTCTACACGGACCACAAGTTACCACAATGAAAATAAGATGCATTTGCAGGGGGGGGGGCGATGACAAGACTGGAGATAAGAGTCACGAAACATACTTTCAGATTAGAAGATGCACTGTATGGAATGCAAGGATGTTTTGGTTTGCTTGGGAATCCCCGTTTTATCTAACCATTTAAAAAAATCAGGATGTCCATATGTTGCATGGATAGGGTGTTGGCCTGTTGCATGGATCGGGTGTTGCCTTTGCAGGATGGGTGTTGCCCTGTTGCTGATGGTGTTGCCCTGTTGCAATGGATAGGGGTTGCCTGTTGCATGGATAGGGTTGTTTGTGCCTTTTGCATGGATAAGGGTGTTGTGGCCTTTTTGCATGGATATGGTGTTGGCCTGTTGCCATGGGATAGGGTGTTGGCCGTGTGCATGATATGTGTTGGCCTGTTGCATGGATAGGGTGTTGGCCTGTTGCATGGATAGGGTGTTGGCCTGTTGCATGGATAGGGTGTTGGCCTGTTGCATGGATAGGGTGTTGGCCTGTTTCATGATAGGGTGTTGGCCTGTTGCATGGATAGGGGTGGTTTTTGGGCCTGTTGCATGGATAGGATGTTGGCAGTTGATATGGTAAAAAGTCCCGACTGTGTATGTCTGATTCAACAATGTCATCAAAAGGCAGCAATACCAAATTCATAAAAGCAACTGTTAAACAAGATGAAAGTTTAAAAATAAAGCTTGTTATATCCCTCTTTACATGACGGCCCTGAGTCATTTCACCTCCCCTACAGTGATACTAAATAATAGCCCAGTGGCCACTTATCCCCATTGAGCCCGTAAATTATACTAGATAGGGACATTATTAACGGGGACATTAAACATGGGATTATTCTGTGTACACACAGCCCGACTAATGTGCCCCTACCGAGCTCTCACTACTATCCGATCCAGCATACGAATGAACACTGTCAGTTTAACTGGGGGGACGGTTCTTTATTTTAGTCTCATCCACAATCACATGGGGCATTGGTTCTCACCCCAACTTACAATCTAACTCAGCATCAGGAAAGTGTGCAGTGTGGCAGCTTCCTAGTGTTTCACATTCAGCCCATGACCCTCGCTTCCTGCCCACAATCACCATGACCCACATACCCCCCACATGCACCCCCACTAATCCTCCTGCACCGTGGCCCCCACTTACCCCTCACCGTGACCCCCACTAACCCCCTCATGTGACCCACTTACCCCTTCAACCGTGACCTCCCCTAACCCCCCCTCCCATCGTGACCCCCACTAACCCCCCTCACCGTGACCCCCACTAACCCCCTCACCGTGACCCCCACTAACCCCCCTCACCGTGACCCCCACTAACCCCCTCACCGTGACCCCCACTAACCCCCTTCCCCATGACCCCCACTAACCCCCCCTCACCTTGACGCCAGCTGGGTACACACAGTACCGATAAGGCCCAGATACAGTCGGATCCAATGGTATTGGGGAGAATCATTATTAATCCTGTAGATTGGTGTCTGTGACAGAGTTGGTCACTAACATTCTTAGTAAAGCTGGGTACACACAGTACCGGGACTTACCTACTGTGTAAGTCCATAATGAGTACACAGTAGGTAAGTACATAATGAGTACACAGTAGGTAGGTACATAATGAGTACACAGTAGGTAAGTCCATAATGAGTACACAGTAGGTAAGTACATAATGAGTACACAGTAGGTAGGTACATAATGAGTACACAGTAGGTAGGTACATAATGAGTACACAGTAGGTAGGTACATAGTTAGAAAGTGCCTATTGGTTACACAGCAAGTAAGTACC
>JAACNH010000173.1:244502-265883 GCA_019447015.1 Hymenochirus boettgeri | reverse complement strand
GGTACATAGTTAGAAAGTGCCTATTGGTTACACAGCAAGTAAGTACCTGAGTGATGTCACCCATGGTTCAGGCCATATTAATACTGATATTGGACAGTTCCATTTGAAATAAGTTGATGGTCACATGACCTACCTAAATCCAATTTTATTTGCCTTACCCTATCACATGGATCTTACCAGGACTGTACCATCTTCCTATGCCAACTGCCTTACCCTGTCACGTGGATCTTATCAGGACTGTACCATCTTCCTATGCCAACTGCCTTACCCTATCACCTGGATCTTATCAGGACTGTACCATCTTCCTATGCCAACTGCCTTACCCTATCACTACACAGTCAGGTAAGTAATAATAGTACACAGTAGGCATACCTAATGAGTACACGTAGGTTAAATCCATATGAGTACACATTAGGTACGTCCATAATTAGTACACAGTCGGTAATACATAATGCGTACACAGTAGGTAAGTACACTAATGAGTACACAGTAAGGTAGAGTCCATAATGAGTACACAGTAGGTAAGGTCCATAATGGAGTACACTCGGTAGGCATAATGAGTAACACGGAGGTAGTACATATGAGTACACATTAGGTAATACATAGTGAGTAATCCTTAAGGTAAGCCATAAATGAGTACACAGTCAAGGTAAGGTCCAGAATGAGTACCCAAGTAGGTAATTACATAAGGAGTACACACAGTAGGTAAGGATCATATGAGTACACAGTAGGTAATCATATGATACCCCGTAGTAAGTACATAGAGGAGTTACACAGTAGGTAGGTACATAATGAGTCCACAGTAGGTAGTACCTAATGAAGTACCAGTAGGCATTGTACATATTAGAAAGTGCCTATTGGTTACACCCGTAAGTACCTGAGTGATGCAACCCATGGTTCAGGCCATATTAATACTGATATTGGACGTTCCATTTGAAAGTAAGTTGATGTACATGACGCTACCTAATCCAATTTTATTTGCCTTACCCTATCACATGGATCTTACCAGGACTGTACCATCTCCTATGCCAACTCCTTACCAGCTTACCCTAATCACGTGGAGTCTTATCAGGACTGTACCATCTTCCTTGCCAACTGCCTTACCCTATCACATGGATCTTATCAGACTGTCCATCTCATCTTCCTAATCCAACTGTCCTACCCTATCACCTGATCTTTCAGGACTGTAACCAATCTTCCTATCCAACTGGCCTTACCCTATCACGTTGATCTTATCAGACTGTACGCATCTTCCTATGCCAGACTCCTTACCCTCATTCACTGGATCTATCAGACTGTAACCATCTTCCATTCCCACTGCCTTACCTATCACCTGGATCTTATCAGGACTGTACCATCTTCCTATGCCACTGACGGCCTTACCCTATCACGTGGATCTTTCCAGGACGTGTACATCTCCTATGCTATGCCAAACTGCCCTTACCCTACCTACACGTGGAATCTTTATCAGGACTGTACCATCTTCCTATCCACCTGCCTTACCCTACAAGATCTATCAGGACTGTACCCCTTCCTTGCCAACTGCCTTGAACCCTGTCCCCTGATCTTATCAGGACTTGTACCCATCTTCCTATGTGCCAACTGCCTTACCCTGTCACGTGGATCTTATCAGGACTGTACCATCTTCCTATGCCAACTGCCTTACCCTATCACCTGGATCTTATCAGGACTGTACCATCTTCCAATGCCACTTTCTATGATTTTACTGTTAAAGGTGGAGGGTCAGACAGACCAGTAATGGGGTATTTAGGTTAATGTTCCTACTCATACAAAACATTGGATATTGGGAGACCTGCCCTATTGGTATATACAGGGATTGTACTCAGCATTGTATGGTAGTATATAGTATAAACACATATTGGATGGAGCTGCCCAATGTTTCCCATAATGCAGTGTGAGGGTGGAGGTAGGTCGGTCTGCGACAGAGCATTATAATCACAGAGACAAGATGGACCTATCAGGAGCCATGTTTATTTCCAAACAGAGACCTACATATACAACAGGAGGGACTTCATATCCTTATCCATGGCCTGACATCCAGCCTATCACCAGGGCTATTCACTACGCTCTACTACAAGTCCCAGGATTCTTTGCCAGCCAATAGCTGACTTGCACTTTAAGTAATTCCAGTTTATCCAATCCCGTGACAGTAAGTGGCCATTCTCCACCAATAGCTGCTAACTCCTATGATATTGAAGGGTCTGTTATTATAAGCCTATAATATTACGGTCTATATAGCACAAGCTGATGGATATCTATGAGTTGTTCTCTCCTGAGCCAAAGTCGTTTTTAAATCAAATCAACAAAAAAACAAACTTTCCAGATAGGAAACCGAATTAAATGTAAAGGACAAGCAAAGGCTAAAACATCTTCCTTCATCTTAGATGTTCATATCCCCTTTCTAGGTGGGGAATATGTGTTTAGTGTTTACTTGTCCTTTCTACGTGTCCAGGTAATATCGCAGCCATCGCCATTCCTAATAGCGCCAGATTATAATGTGTTCAGGTCCAATTCCAGCCACGGGCCCCATAAAACCAGTCAAACACCGCAAACGGTTCCCTTTGATACAAGAAGCCAAACCGGACCCCCCCCCCCCCTTGCTCGGGTTACACAGCTGGAAGGTGCCAGGGGACGGCGGCAGTCACGGTTTCTGCTTGTGGTTGCCGACACACGTGGTTAACCCTCTCAGGACCTGCTTAACCGAGTCCTGGAGCATTTTATACAGAGCAATCTGGCAGCTGGGATTTTCCTTCTCGGTCACCATCACTGAAGATTTCTGGTCACTGACCGAGACTTCACATTGGCCACTAGTCCCGGCACTGTGAGGCCGGTGGGTTTGTGGCTGGTCGGCACTGCTGCTCTGGTTATTAATGCAGTGAGAAAAGCAAGTCCTTAGCCGGTCCCTGGCCGTGGATGACCTTCTGGTACTGTTGGGAACAGAAATAGAGCCGGGGTCTCCTGTAAGGCAAACCAGTGTCCCCGAATGGCAGTTTAGAAGGTAGGTGTGGTGGGCCGAGCACATCGCCATCTCCCTCTTCTTGATTACACAGTCACACAGGTTGGACTCTACGAGGGAAACACAAACGTTATTACAGGTTATTTCTAATATCAGTATTATTATACTGACCTCAATTGGTTAATAATAATAATAATAACTTTCTAAATTATCACTAGATAATGTACTATAGAGAAATCTCTCTCTCTATATATAAATGCTCCTTCGTTATATCAGGGATATATGACAACTTGTGTTGTAGAAGGAATGATTCATGTGTTACATTATAATACAATTATAACCACTCATGTGTTATAAGTTACAGTAGGGGATACAGTTCCCCTTATACGGGAGGAGTTCTATTATGTCATGGCCATCACATGACTTGGCTCCTGGTTTCGATTGGAGAATTGCACTGGTTGGCTATCTAACATGATAGTCATGTTAGAAGTGGGCACAATGACCCGCGCTAGGCAGGGGTGTTTCTTTAATGAGGCAACATGAGCAAAATGCTCAGGGCAGTGCCCCTGCTAAATATAATACCGCCATGATGTGAAGTTTAAAACGACCAAATGTTTAACCACGCCCATTCCTGGAAGCCACGCACATCTAACCCTGGTTGTGGTGGCACACTTCATGGTGCCTAGTGGTACATAGGGGCGGCATTCAAAAGTTTGGCTCAGGTGGCAAAAATCCTAGAGACGCCCCTGGACTAGGTTATGATTAGAGGAAAGTCATGTGATCAGGCAAGAGTTTGTTTTTCCCCATTAGTTCTCCTTTAAGCAATAATTGCTGCTGTCAGATGCTTGTAGACTATTGCCTGGGAAATACATAGAGATTCTTGTTTGTTCCAATGAACAGTCTGCAGGGAACGGAATCTAATTAGGAACATTCAGTACAATGTGGGGGAGGGTCTGGAAACAATAACCAATAGGTTAAAGGGACAGAAACATCCAAAACCTGTAATGTGCCCTAATAATGTACATATTGTGTAACATGTCCTATTGCAAAATCAAACTGTCAGTATCACTAACATGGTAATGCGTGTAACAAGCCTGATCGCAACGCTTTTTACATACGTAACCGTATTGCAGCGCACGTTGAAATGTACTGGCTTAGGATTCTCACGCACTAACAGATCGCAACACGTAATCAGAAGAGCGTGGAAATTGCGCCAGTGTGTTTAGCCCTGGAATAACCAGTATGGCTACCATGAGTCTGCCATGCCAACGTTGGCCGAGCACTGCTACCGTATTAGGTTGAAAGTTTAATATCAGGAGGTATCATCTGAATCCATTTCCATGGACTGGCCTGGACCAGTCATTTTGTGATAAAATCTAAACTCCCCAGCCCAGGTAGGTTGTCAGGACATAGCAGGACCATCAACAGGTAAGTCATTAGATGACAGGTTCTGAATGTTTGTATGTATAATGTATTTATAAAGCGCCGCTTGGGTACGTTATAGAATACGATACAAACAAGGGGATAAGTGCCATTATACAGAGAGATAAATTGATGTAAAGTTTCATACATAGGTTAGGAATATATATATATATAATTAGTGTGCTGTGCCTTGACACATTAGTACAGCAACCTCCCCAGGGGCCGCAGGATATTGGAATGTTCGGACCTCAAATTGGGAAATGTATTTTATAATGGGAAGAACCACTAGACAGGGTTTGAGTCTCTGCCATGGTTCCACTAGGACAGGGGTTGAGTCTCGCCATGGTTCCCTAGGACATGGGGTTGAGTCTCTGCCATGGTTCCACTAGACGGGTTGAGTCTCTGCCATGGTTCCACTAGGACAGGGGTTGAGTCTCTGCCATGGTTTCCACTAGACAGGGGTTTAGTCTCTGCCATGGTTCCACTAGGACAGGGTTTGAGGTCTCTGGCCATGGTCCACTAGGACAGGGGTTGAGTCTCTGCCATGGTTTCCACTAGGACAGGGGTTTGAGTCTCTGCCATGGAATATTACGGGTCCTATATATCACACGCGAGTGTATCTCTAATAGTTTGTTCTCACCTGAGCCAAAAGTCGTTTTAAAATCAAATAACAAAAAAAAACTTTCCAGATAGGAACCGAATTAATGTGAGAAGCAAAGGCTAAACATCTTCCTTCATCTAGATGTTCATATCCCCTTTCTAGTGGGAATATGTGTTTAGTGTTTACTTGTCCTTCTACGTGTCCAGTAATATCGCATCCATCGCCATTCCTAATGCGCCCCAGATTATAATGTGTTCAGGTCCAATTCCAGCCACGGGCCCCCATAAAACCATCAACACCGCAAACGGTTCCTTTGATACAAAGCCAACCGACCCCCCCCCCCCTTGCTCGGTTACACATGGGAAGGGTGCCAGGGACGGCGGCAGTCCCGGTTTTCTGCTTGTGTGTGCCGACACACGTGGTTAACCCTCTCAGGACCTGCTTAAAACCGAGTCCTGAGCATTTTACAGAGCAAATCTGGCAGCTGGGATTTTCCTTCTCGGTCCCACTCACTGAAGATTTCTGGTCACTGACCGAGACTTCACATTGGCCACTAGTCCCCGGCACTTGGAGGCCGGTGGTTTGTGGCTGGTCGCACTGCTGCTCTGGTATTAATTCAGTGAAAAAGCAAGTCCTTAGCCGGTCCCTGGCCGTGGATGACCTTCTGGTACTGTTTGGGAACAGAAATAGAGCCGGGTCTCCTGTAAGCAACCAGTGTCCCCGAATGGCAGTTAGAAGGTAGGTTGTGGGCGAGCACATCGCCATCTCCCTTCTTGATTACACATCACACAGGTTGGACTCTACGAGGGAACACAAAGTTATTACAGGTTATTTCTAATATCAGTATTAATACTGACCTCAATTGGTAATAATAATAATAATAACTTCTAAATTATCACTAATAATTCTATAGTAAATCTCTCTCTCTATATATAATGCTCCTTCGTTATATCAGGGATATATGACACTTGTGTTGTAGAAGGAATGATTCATGTGTTACATTAATACAATTAATAACCACTCACTGTGTTATACAGTTACCAGTAGGGGATACAGTTCCCCTTAATACGGAGGAGTTCTATTATGTCATGGCCATCACATGACTTGCTCTGGTTTCCTTGGAGAATTGGCACTGGTTGGCTATCTAACATGATAGTCATGTTAGATGGGCACAATGACCGCCGTAGGCAGGGTGTTTTCTTTAATGAGGCAACATGCAAAATGCTCAGGCAGTGCCCCTGCTAAATATAATCCGCGCCATGATGTTGAAGTTTAAAAACGACCAAATGTTTAACCCACGCCCATTCCTGGAAGCCACGCACATCTCCCTGGTTGTGGTGGCACACTTCATGGTGCCTAGTGGTACATAGGGCGGCATTCAAAAGTTTGGCTCAGTGGCAAAAATCCTAGAGACGCCCCTGGACTAGTTATGATTAGAGGAAGTCATGTGATCAGGCAAGAGTTTGTTTTTTCCCCATTAGTTCTCCTTTAAGCATAATTGCTGCTGTCAGATGCTTGTAGACTATTGCCTGGGAAATACATAGAGATTCTTGTTTTGTTCCAATGAACAGTCTGCAGGAACGAATCTAATTAGTAACATTCAGTAGCAATGTGGGGAGGGTCTGGAAACAATAACCAATAGTTTAAAGGGACAAACATCCAAAACCTGTAATGTGCCTAATAATGTACATATTTGTAACATAGTCCTATTGCAAAATCAAACTGTCAGTATCACTAACATGGTAATGCGTTAACAAGAGCTGATCAGCAACGCTTTTTACATACGTAACCTATTGCAAGCGCACGTTGAAAATGTACTGGCTTAGGATCCATTCCACGCACTAACAGATCGCAACACTAATCAGAAGAGCGTTGAAATTGCGCCAGTGTGTTTAGCCCTGGAATACCCTAGGCTACCATGAGTCTGCCATGCCAACGTTGGCCGACACTGCTACCGTATTTAGGTTTGAAGTTTAATATCCAGGAGGTACTCATCTGAATCCATTTCCATGGACTGGCCTGGACCAGTCATTTTGTTATAAAATCTAAACTCCCCAGCCCAGTGGTTGTCAGGACATAGCATGGACATCAACAAGGTAAGTCATTAGATGACAGGTTCTGAATGTTTGTATGTATAATTATTTAAAAAAGCGCCGCTTGGTGTACGTATAGAATAAACGATACAAACAAGGGGATAGTGCCATTATACAGAGAGTAAATTGATGTAAAGTGTTCATACATAGGTTAGGAATATTAATATATTATCAATTAGTGTGCTGTGCCTTGACACATTAGTACAGTCAACCTCCCCAGGGGCCACAGGATATTGGAATGTTCGGAATCAGAATTGGGAAATTAGTTTTTATAATGGGAAGAACCACTAGGACAGGGGTTGAGTCTCTGCCATGGTTCCACTAGGACAGGGGTTGAGTCTCTGCCATGGTTCCACTAGGACAGGGGTTGAGTCCTGCCATGGTTCCACTAGGACAGGGGTTGAGTCTCTGCCATGGTTCCACTAGGACAGGGGTTGAGTCTCTGCCATGGTTCCACTAGGACGGGGTTGAGTCTCTGCCATGGTTCCACTAGGACGGGGTTGAGTCTCTGCCATGGTTCCACTAGGACAGGGTTGAGTCCTTCTGCCATGTTCCTACTAGACCGGGGTTGAGTCTCTCCATGGTTCCACTAGGACAGGGGTTTGAGTCTCTGCCATGGTTCCACGAGACAGGGGTTGAGTCTCTGCCATGGGTCCACGTAGGACAGGGGTTGAGTCTCTGCCATGGTTCCACTACTCTGCCATGGTTCCACTAGGACAGGGGTTGAGTCTCTGCCATGGTTCTAGAATCTTTGCCCCATCATCTAACGCTGACATTTGTTCACTGGGTGGAATTAGCCGGGATTAGTAACCGGATCATGTGCAGACACAATCCATTCCTGGTCTTCCAGCCCAGCGACTCTGTTAATGATGCTGTGACTCTCCTTTCAGTCTGGGGAGGGGGTAGGAAACCTTTGTTTGTAGTGACCATTAGAATTGTTATTATCAGGGAGATTACCGTGTGGGGGTCATTAGCAATGACGTGTCGGTTACATGTTACACAACAAATTGATTAAAATTGGGCAAGGCGGTTGTATATTGATTGGTTAAACATAAAGCGTTGCATAGTGTATGGCCAGCACAAGAACTGTCCGTTGGGGGGGCCGTTTGACAATAAAGTGACATGGTGATTACCAAGACCCGTTAATGGGTTATGCCCTGTTCCGCCTAATCCTCCAACCAACCCTATTAAATCCCCACTGCCCTTTTGTCCCTCTCCCTCGGTCCCCACAATCATTGTATACAGGGGGCCCCATCTTCTTACTTTCCCTATGACAGATCTAGCCTCCCCCCAGAAAACCGCTGTGGATGAAGCACGGATAGGGGCCCCATCATAGAGGGGCCCAGTGCCTCCTGGTTGTACAGTTACCTTCCTCCTGCAGACTGTATTTCATACACATGCTGCTGTCTCTGTCTGTAATGTGCCGAGTCCTGTGTCCTTTAGCAGCTGTCAGTGTCCGTCTCCCCAATGAATGGCTTCCCAGCAGGATAATAACCGTCCTATTGTCCCGGGAGCCGGTGTCAGGCAGATCTAGGCGGAGATGTTGTTTTTGTGTCTACAAGTGAAACATTCTGTTTGCAGTGACAACAGTGACACACACACAGTAGGGATAACGGCTTCATCCAATGTCACCCAATGGTCCTGCCTCCCAGAGCCTGATCCTTTTCTATTGGTCTGACAATGCACAGACTGGCTAGCATCATCCCCCAGCCCGACGTCCGACTGTCTGCGCGTCTGTCAGTCACACGTCCCACTGGATAGACAGACGATCCATAGCGGGTGATAATCCCTGGTACAAGAGACAATATAATATTCAGTCAAATCCACATCCAGACCCATCATCCCAAATCTACATCCATAGATTATCCCACCGCCGGTTTAAAACTGATAAATGGTGAAACCGTTGCACAGATCCCCCCGTTATAATGGTTCGACCCAAGCAGCAGGTCTACGCACAAACATTTTACCACAATGTGTGTCCGCACTCTTCATCTGCAGCAACCAATCGGATGTTGTTAAACTGCAGTAGACCAGTAAAAAGGGAATATCACATTGGTTGGGGTAAATCAACACCTCTTATTGAATATGTCTAACATAATTATATGTATTTATATATCCGTACAGGGGATATAAACTGCACACAACCAATAAAAAATAAGGTAACAGAGGTTAAACCTACCGCATCAAACGCCAGCTGACCCACTTGTCATGTGACCCATCATTTATCCGTCCCTGTTCCCATGTGACCCATCAGTTATCCGTCCCTGTTCCCATGTGACCCATCAGTTATCCGTCCGTTACCATGTGACCCATCAGTTATCTGTCCCCGTTACCATGTGACCCATCAGTTATCCGTCCCTGTTCCCATGTGACCCATCAGTTATCCGTCCCTGTTCTCATGTGACCCATCAGTTATCCGTCCCCGTTCCCATGTGACCCATCAGTTATCCGTCCCTGTTACCATGTGACCCATCAGTTATCCGTCCCCGTTACCATGTGACCCATCAGTTATCCGTCCCTGTTCCCATGTGACCCATCAGTTATCCGTCCGTTACCATGTGACCCATCAGTTATCCGTCCATTACCATGTGACCCATCAGTTATCCGTCCCCATTACCATGTGACCCATCAGTTATCCTTCCGTTACCATGTGACCCATCAGTTATCCGTCCCTGTTCCCATGTGATCCATCAGTTATCCGTCCGTTACCATGTGACCCATCAGTTATCTGTCCCTGTTCCCATGTGACCCATCAGTTATCCGTCCCTGTTACCATGTGACCCATCAATCAGTTATATATCCCAGCCGTCAGGTGACCCCTGAGCTAAATCTGTTGGATGATCCCAAATGGTTCTTCTCATACAAAGTAATTTATCAATGTCAGAGGGAAATGTTAAAAAATCCCAGATCTATTAATAGATTCCCATGGGACAAAACACATTCAAGGTCTGTCATAGGGTCATCATACATTCTAATAAAGGAGAACTAAAACCAAAATAAACATTGGCTACTTTGTAGTACAACTCCATACTAGCAGATATCTGTGTAACCAGCACCATTGTGGAGAGACCAAATGTAATTGTGCAGGTTTCTGTCGACTCCTGATATCTCCAGCCCTCCTTCCTAGTGAGTAACAATTGGTTTTCTCACTTCAGTCTGGATTACAGAAAGGATACAGAAAGTAGCTACTTGATAGCTCTGGCAGGGGGAGTGGGAGTGTCTAGAGAATTTACTGAGCATGTGCAGCTGTGTATCTGGGTCAGTGACTCACCATAGAAGGAAGGATGAACAACTCAGAAATCAATTCCCTTACAATGCTGCTGTTTTGATAGGTGAGAAATTCAGCAATTCTAGAATTCAGGCAGAAATGTTTATTTTATTTATTTTTTGCTTTAGTTTTTCTTAAAGGCTTTACCTGTATCCCGGCCTAACGTGTAACATCCTTTCATTCTACAAACATGTGGACAGCATGAAACACACGGGTCTAATGCTATACATAAAATACATCTGCACGTTGTGTTCAGAAAGACATTTCCCTTTAAGCAGCCCTGCAAACTCTTAACAATAGGACACAAGGCTGGTGTGTTTACTAATAGCAAAATGCTACAAACCGTGAGCTATAATTACTTTCCCTAAATAAACACAAAGCCAGATTGGACCGACTCTAATGGTAACTAACAACACTGACTTTTATAACAAACAACCAATATAAGCTAATGGGGGGGGGGGGGGAGGGCAAGCAGGGGCATCTCTAGGGTTTTTGCCACCTAAGCCTCACTTTTGAATGCCACCCCAATATACTATGTTTATTTTACTTCTGCTCTGCCTGACACTTTTCTAAAGAAAAAAAATGTAAAGTGAGCTCTGCCTGAGCTCTGCCTGTCTGATATTTAGCGTGGGTGCTGCCCTGAGCATTGTGCTCACATTGCCTCATTAGAGAGACACCCCTGGTAACAAGTGATAACCTTATGGTGAGAGGGTAATAAAATGAAGCATAATAGGATTAAACTGGGTCCCCACCATAGGATTCTACACCCAGACCGACCATTCAGCACTTCCGACCGGTCAGCCAGGACAAAGGACTGTGAGTCGTGGCCGACAGTTTACCACGACCAAGCGTGCGGTACATAGGGGGCCGCACGATCGCCTGTGGTTTTCTGACACGTCCAATCGCCAAACAAACTGCCAGGTGTTAAAAAGCCATGCAATTTATTTGGGCCGATTGAACAATACACTGAACTATTGATCAATCAGGCCAAAACATTGCATAGTGTGTACACAGCCTGAAGCCTCGTACGACGACCGTCACATGACTTCTGAGCACGTGCACACGCTAGACGAACCAGCATTAATCATGCGTGTCTATGCGTTTCCTCAGGCATTGTTTGTCAATCCGCCATGGCGGATCAACGAACGTCACTCAAGGGAGCGCATACACATGGGCGACTATCGACTAATATAACAAAAGTATTTTTGCCGTGACTGACAGTCATTTGTCCCAGGCCCAGCGCTTCCTCTCAGCGAACAAATAATAGTGCCGCGTGTACCCAGCCTAATATCTAATTATAGACAGACATTGTATTACATCAGTGTCTCTCGGAGGGAATTCCAGGCAACAAGGCAAGTCGTGGAAAATGAGCTCAGTGATTGGTTCCTAATGACATCAGAGGTTAACAAGGCAAGTTGCTCATGGAAAATGAGCTCAGTGATTGGTTCCTAATGACATCAGAGGTTAACGAAGGCAAGTTGCTCGTGGAAAATGAGCTCAGTGATTGGTTCCTAATTACATCAGAAGTTAACAAGGCAAGTTGCTCGTGGAAAATGAGCTCAGTGATTGGTTCCTAATGATATCAGAGGTTAACAAGGCAAGTTGCTTGTGGAAAATGAGCTCAGTGATTGGTTCCTAATGACATCACTGTGTGAGGTTTGATTGCAAATCCTTATACAGACAACGACCCCCAGTATAAACCTGTGTCTGTCCACGTGGTGAAAAAGTGTGCTGTGCCTTGACACATTAGTACAGCAACCTCCCCAGGGGCCGCAGGATATTGGAATGTTCGGAATCAGAATTGGGAAATGAGTTTTATAATGGGAAGAACCACTAGGACAGGGGTTGAGTCTCTGCCATGGTTCCACTAGGACAGGAGTCCAACCTTTATACCCTACCCATAATGTCTGTATAACAGTTACATGGTAACATAGTATTGGAGGTTGTATAAAGGTTGGACTAGATGGACGTATGTCTTTATACATATACCGTACCCCTAATGTCTGTCTACAATTACATATAACATAGTATCGGAGGTTGTATAAAAGACTACGTCCATCAGTCCAACCTTTATACCTTACCCTAATGTCTGTATAACAGTTACACTAGTAACATAGTATTGAGGTTGTATAAAGACAAATCCATCTAGTCCACCTTTATACCCTTCCCATATGTCCTGTCTAACAGTTACATAGTAACATAGTATTGGAGGTTGTATAAAGACATACATCCATCTAGTCACCTTTATACCCTACCCATAATGTCTGTATAAACAGTTACATATATAACATAGTATTGGAGGTTTGTATAAAAGACATACGTCCATCTAGTCCAACCTATAACCCTACCCATAATGTCTGTCTAACATTTATAGTAACATATATTGGAGTTTGTAATAAAGACATACATCCATTGATAATGGGTGACATTGATAATGGGTGACACTATTGATAATGGGTGGGAACTAAACATAATGCCGGCTCTGGACACTGCCCCATTGCCATTTTCAGTGGCTGCTAAGCAGATTGCGAAGCCAAACTCTCTGGGCTCATTGTAGGTGATAAGATAAGAACCAGGGGTGAGGACCACACAGTTTAGATCCTCACCCTGAGTACTATTAACTGGGGAGGGGGGACTAGGGTGGCGATAATTGCCCTTTAAGCACAGCAAACACGTTATCTATATTTTGGGCAATTCGATAAGTAACATGTATGCCGTTTTTCCAATTGACCGATCGCTCGACAATATTTATTTTACATCTGCCCAACCTGAAATCTGCAGGAGACCGGGGGGAAAAGGTGGGGAACTTCGATGGCTGAAAAAATCGATAATACAATTGGAAGATTATTGTACAGTGTATGGCCTTGTGGGTGATTGTCCAACCCATCTTCCATACTTTACTACTGTCTATGCATGTGTCCCTATGATAGAATTGGGAGGGACTGCTGTCCCCTAAGGGAGGGATGGGCCAATACCTTTCCCCAATACAGTGTGTGTGTGATAGTGTCATGTCAAAAGTTTGATCACTGTCTCCTTTCTCAAATAGGGACTGCTGTCAGCCACAGGCCAAAGGATCTAGCTTTGGACCCTCACAGCTGAGAGTCAGAACAGAAGGTAGGACTATTCATTCCTACCTCCCAGAGAATTAAATAGAGAAAGAATTACAAGAAATACAATTTAGTATTCCCAAATCACCAGGTCAGTTCTTTGAACAGTCAAATATCCCCTTTCACATGTCATACAGAAGATAAGATGGAAGTCAAAGCATTTCCTCTTACCATCAATCACTTCGGGCTCAGATGTTGTGTTAACCGTGGAACCTAATAAACAAAGTGAATATTCTCTTAGTAATATAAAATAGCAATGGGAAATACAGCCTGACAAAAGCAATGTAATAGCAATGGACAAAATGTATAATGCTTTACAAACTAAATTCACTAAAGGATCCACCTTTATGATGTTTCCCCTTGAGTTTATGGTCTTTATCATTTTACTGAAACCATTGGCCATGGTCATGATCAGTGGTTTGGTTTTGCTGCACTTGGTTACTGACATGGGGTACACCATACTGCTTCCCAGAATGGATGGGACGTGTGTTGAATTGGGATGAACATAGTGAAGGACTTGATGGAGTTGGGATTCATTTTGGCCTAAGGGGGTTCAGAGGTTTCAGACACTGATCACTCAATTGAGACAAGTCAATGAGATGATTGAGCACTGTAGGACTGCAAAGAATATGACTTGGCTAATGGTTCTCTAAATTTGTATCAAGATGTGAACTATTAACTTTGTCATATCGCTACATATCACTATATGACATATTTGTCATGATTGAACATAATCTACAATGGTAGATGGTATATTTTATCTCTTTAATCTTTGGTTAACACTTAAATCATGTGATTTATTGGGGTGTGGCTTGATTCAGGTTTTACAAACCTGCATTTGGTATTTGTTGTACAATAATGTAAATACTGTAGCTTGACAAAGGTTACATAGTATTGGAGGTACGTCCATCTAGTCCAACCTTTATACCTTACCCATAATGTCTGTCTAACAGTTACATAGTAACATAGTATCGGAGGTTGTATAAGGACATACATCCATCTAGTCCAACCTTTATACCCTACCCATAATGTCTGTATAACAGTTACATAGTAACATAGTATTGGAGGTTGTAAAAGACATCGTCCATCTAGTCCAACCTTTAATACCCTACCCATAATGTCTGTCTAACAGTTACATAGTAACAAGTATTGGAGGTTGTATAAAGACATACTTCCATCAAGTCCAACCTTTATACCCTACACATAGTCTGTCTAACGTTACTAGTAACATAGTATCGGAGGTTATATAAAGACATACGTCCATCTAGTCCATCCTTTATCCCCTACCCATAATGTCTGTATAACAGTTACATAGTAACATAGTATTGGAGGTTGTATAAAGACATACGTCCATCTAGTCCAACCTTTACACCCTACCCATAATGTCCGGATAACAGTTACATAATAACATAGTATTGGAGGTTGTATAAAGACATACTTCCATCTAGTCCAACCTTTATACCCTACCCATAATGTCTGTATGACAGTTACATAGTAACATAGTATTGGAGGTTGTATAAAGACATACGTCCATCTAGTCCAACCTTTGTAGCCTTCACCTGATCCATGCCAAACAGTTGATCCAGAGGAAGGCAAAAAAAATTAAAATATGAAAGGTGGGGAAATTCCTTTGTTGTTTTTTTTATTTAGTTTTCCTTTAAAATGTTTTTAGTGGCTGAATTAAAGTTTTATACCAGGTTTTCTAACTGGTCTTTTTCTTTTCCTCTATTTTCATGCAATCGCAGTTGGGAAACCTGAAAGCGCATTTAAAAATCCACCTTACGGACGGGCCACTGAAATGCAGAGAGTGCGGGAAGCAATTTACCACTTCAGGTAAGTGTGCGGATTGTGGTCTGTAGGTCTTTTCTCCGACCAGATCCCGTCTTGTCTCACTGTCTTTGTCCTGCAGGGAATCTTAAGAGGCATCTCCGTATACACAGCGGCGAGAAGCCTTACGTCTGCATTCACTGCAAGAGGAAATTTGCTGACCCGGGAGCTCTCCAGCGCCACGTCCGAACCCACACAGGTAACACGCCAATCACAGAATCTCACGTGCTGGGTTATTCTTTCTTACGCACATTAAGGGAAAGTTTTATCTCGTTCAGGGGAGAAGCCTTGTCTGTGTGTGATCTGTGGGAAAGCGTTCACTCAGGCCAGCTCGCTAATCGCCCACGTGAGGCAGCACACTGGGGAGAAACCATACGTGTGCGAGCGCTGTGGGAAAAGGTGAGTCGGTAAAATAAGTCTGGAAGTTAAAGTCACGGGATTTCTTCCTTCCGATTGACCGTAGCTAGTGGTCGCGGAACGAAGCGCCGTTAGTTGCAGCAAACCGCTGTGTAGAAGACTGCACGATCGGCCGTGGTTTTCCAGTGGTCAGACGGTCGGACATCAGTCGCGGACGCCAAAAAACCCATCCAATATTATGGGCCAATGAAGCGATACACTGAAATGTCATCAGACCCGAAATACTGGATGTGGCGTGTACCCAGCCTTAGATCTTACCTCTAGCCAATCACAATCCCCAACAATAAGTTCTCTCTCTCTCTCTCCAAGGTTTGTCCAATCCAGTCAGCTCGCTAATCACATTCGCCATCACGATAACATTCGGCCACACAAATGCAACATCTGTAACAAGGCATTTGTCAACGTGGGAGACCTTACCAAACACGTCATTATCCACACAGGTAAGCACCAAATATCCAATCCCATCGCGCAGAAAGCGCACGCTAATGGTGGCCGGTCGGTCTAGCCTTCCGCTATTCTGATCACTATCTTCCGATAGCGCACACAGTGCAATAGCACAACAACACACACCATCGCACAGGAAACGCACACACAAACGTGCACGTTACGCGTGTTTCCGGAGCAATAGTGCGTGTTGTAGTGTGTTAAGACGGCAGAATATCGACTTTCTGTAACAACGGAATGTGGTTAATAGTAACCCCAGTGCCACGTTCTCTCTGTGCCACGTTCTCTCTGTGCCACGTTCTCTCTGTGCCACGTTCTCTCTGTGCCACGTTCTCTCTGTGCCACGTGATCCTGTGAGCCACGTTCCTTAGTGTGTCTTTTTTTGTTTTCGGATTAGGAGAGAAACCATTTTTGTGTGACAAGTGTGGACGAGGGTTTAACCGCGTGGACAATCTACGCTCTCACGTGAAAACCGTGCACCAGGGTAGGGCCGGCATGAAAATACTGGATAGAGACGATGATGAAATGGACGAAGATGAAGTTAACATTGTGACTGTGGCCCCTGATGAAATGGTGACTTTAACCGCAGAAGCAATTGCCGCAACAGCCGTGACCGAGCTGGCAGGTAAAATGTCATTCCTTTGGTTTGCCCCTCCCACATTAAAGGAGAACTATACTTACCTTCCCCCCCGCTCCTCCTCTTCTGTCCATGCTCTGTACATTAACCGCTATGTCCACACCCCTGGGTTCGCTCGACTTCCTATTGGCCTCATTTCTGACGGGGAGGAGGGGGCGGAGCCTACTGGAGCAGCCCACAAGTAAGGATATGGCTGAAGTTAGAGGACCTAGCGGTTTAGTTCCTCACCCTGAGTAGAAAGCATGGACAGAAGGAGGGAAGGTAAGTATAATTGTCCTTTAACGCTAGTCATTTCTTTTTCTACTTACCCACGAAGAACCGATCTTTTTTATTTAGTGGTTCCCGTCACCGCGTCTGTGGCTGCTGATGAAACTGAGGCACTTAAAGCAGAAATCACCAAAGCGGTGAAGCAAGTGCAGGAAGCAGGTAAGGTTTGGGGCGGTTAGTGAGTCTGGACTGAGCCGTGCTAGTTAGATGCCACCTACTGGTTATACACAGAACTCACATCCCAAATACAAAATGGATGCTGATCCAAAGGGATATTGATACTTGTCTGTTCATTCGCCTCCTCCTCTTTCAGACCCGAACACTCAGATCCTCTACGCCTGTGACTCCTGTGGAGAGAAATTCCTAGATGCTCACAGTTTGGCGCAGCACGTACGGATGCACACGGCACAGGCCCTGGTTATGTTCCAGGCCGACACAGACTTTTACCAGCAGTACAGCGCCCCGACCACGTGGCACACAGAACAGGTCATACAATCTGGGGAACTAATCTTCAGAGCGCGGGACGGAACCGAACAGCCACAGGTCATAGACTGTCAAAACCCAGTGGAGTAACCGGACCTTGGTGCAGGACACTGAGCTCTAAGGACACGGGGAGTGAAAAGAACCTGGTCACGTGCCCCCACATTTTGGCTATGGGCGGGATTCACCTATGCCCCGCCTACATTGCCGATTGGTAATCATGTTTCCCAGAACTCTCCAGATAAATCTGGTGTATAAATGTACATGTGGCAGAATATGAAATTGTACCCAATGCCCATCAGAAGTGAAATAAATATTATTTTTTACGTTGTGTGTATAAAGCCTTGGTCATGGAATTCCCAGGAACCCACGCTCAGATCTGGTGTGAGTTCCGATAGATTCACATCCAATAAAACCAGTTACCATTTTTAGTAATAGAAAGTAACGCCAGTTTTGTGTAAAATAACACTCGTTAGTGTAAAAAAGATTAGTGTAAAATAATACCCAGTAGTGTAAAAATAACAATGAGTGTGTAAAATAATGGTGAACATGTAAGATACGCAGTACAGAACCCTGAGGCACTTTACCCACATAGATGTAGCTCCATTAACCACCAGTCTCTGTTTGTGATCCAATAACCAATTCTCTATCCATGTACAAATGTTTTCTTCAAGGCCAACAGTCCTCAGTTATCGCCTATGTGGCACAGTATCAAAAGCTTTAGCCAAATCCAAATATACCACATCCACTGCTGTGCCTGAATATAACTTCTTACTTCTTCATAACAACCAATTAAATTTGTCTGGCACAATTTATTTCCGATAACGGCTCTCGGTGCATAGCGAATGGGGTTTTCCCATACCAAAACTCTGCTGGTGTTAAAGTTTCTGTCTTAAAGAGCCATTACCGGTTCGTTACATAGATTACAGCGGTTCTGTGATAGTTTTTGCGTACCGCCGCATGATATGTCTTAGTCATGTTAACCCTTGGTACACGGGTTAACGTGACGTTAAGACAGAAAGAGCTGTTTTTGGCTTTCCAGCACCTTCCCTACCACTGATGTTAGGCTTACAGGTCTATAGTTACCACATCAATATTTTATGACCGATCATATTATTAGTATTAACCATTAGTAGTATTAACCATTGGTGGTCAATGTGTTTTTCTTTCTGACCGCGTCTGTATTTAACACTTTATAAATATGTCCTCATGGATGTGCCACACCGCACTATGTGTTGTGAGGGTGATGATGATTTTCCAGTTGTTCTTTACTTGGATCTGTGTGTTCACATCCGTAGTGCTCGAGTTTAAAGACTCGCACAAGCCGGGTCTTTGCCAGCAGGACGTCTCCCGAAGTCCCTGATGTGACAGACATGAATGGCGTGAAAGGGCCCCACTAGAGATTTTTCTCATAGGCCAATATCGCACAAAATACACCATAACTCCTCCCTATTTTTAGACTGCTACCCAGTAAGCCATTTAGTGGTGAATTATGTATTTGCCCCCTTTTCCAAGTAAAATGTTCCTAAACAGGCCCTTCTACCGGGATAGAAAAAATACCAATGTGTTATGACCAGTAGAAGCAGGAGCTTTTCTAGACCTTTTGTCACCCAAAAAATATTTAAAACTGCCCCTGTGGCTTTTAAAGCTTGTGGAGGTAGGTGTGGTGGACTGACTTTATAGTGAACTGGAGGGCTGACTTTCCACTGGCTGGTAAACTGGAGGGCTGACTTCACTGGCTGATAAACTGGATGGCTGACTACACTGGATAATGACCTGGAGGGCTGACTACACTGGCTGGTGAACTGGCGGGCTGACTTAAAGGGTCACATTACTCAAACAACTACATTATCTGAAAGTACAATTTGAGAGAAGTAAAATGGTGGTACTCACATATTTATCTGTGCTTGCTTTGTGATTAAATTATTAATGTTTAGTGAGTGCTCCTTATAGCCCCACCCAACCTTACTCACTACCTCCTTGTAGTGTCTGCGACACTTATAAGTTCTGCACAGCCTCACCATGGACACTGCTCTGCTTACACATCTCCCCTCCCTCCCCCTTCTTTCTTTTCTCGGCTGATTCTCATAATTGTTGCAGAAAGTGTACTGGCAGATAAAGATCCTAGTAAGAGGTCAGGGATGGGGAACATATTCCAATCTCTGCTCCTGGAGTGACAGGTCTTTCCCTGTAAATGCTGTGATTAAAATTATTATTTCTCAGTATCTACTGCTCCAGATTTGAAATCTGAAAAAGGCTTGAAGTAGAAGTATCTAAAGGTATAGTGTTTGAACATTCAATTTTTAGAAAATAGATACCCTTTTAATCCTCCTGGTAAACTGTTACATTTGTGCCCACAACACAGACTTGTAAATAAAAGATGCCCAGCCCACTTATAAATATAAGGTGCCCCCATGCCCAGCCCACACAGACGTTTAACAGAGCCACTTACAGTAACTGAGTCACTGGAAGCCAAGATGAGTCTCGAGAGGCAGCCCATGTTCTGCAAGCGCACATGCGAATGTAGGAGAAACTTCTCAGGAGACGGCTGTGCAGTTTAGTATAGATTTTTTTTTTTTACACTAGAAATAACGGCTGTTTCTCTCTAGTCTACCACACGGGGGTGCAATGAGCAAACTTTTCAGTTTGCCTCATGGGAGGTATGCCCTAAATAGAGTGTGCTACTGCTTCTTTGTTGGGTTTACTGTGATATTACTGAACTGCCATTATGGGTATTTTCTGTACTGTTTTTATATATATATATATATATATATATATATATATATATATATATATATACTAATTTTGCCCCAACCAATCAGATGTAAGCTTTCAAATGTTAAATAAGATCTGATTGGTTGGGGTAAATTGCACCGTTTTAATAAGAACTTTTATTGAATCTCCCTGTTATCTAATTCAATGGATTGTTACACAGAGGAGAGAAAACGACCGTTACAGAATACCACGTTATACGTAAATAAATCCTCGGTTTGTCAAACTGCGAACCTTGAGAGGGGTGTTAAATAGTGGTAATAAATATACAGAAACTCCTTTCCTTCTGCCACCCTTCCTCTAAAAATCAATATTGTAATAGTATTTCAATATAATCAATGTAGAGTATATAAGAGAAAGAACTCACAATGTTTCCGAGAGCAGCTTAAGTCTGGGATTCACCTGCTTGTAGGTCGGGATGTCCAACCAGCTTTACTAGGTGCCCTCTGCTGTTGGAGTGCAGGAGTTTCATAAGGAGCTTTAGTAACGTCTGGTGCTCTGCTAGAAGATATTTCGGATTTTCCAAGTTGTATCTCAGGTCAAAGTGATAAAGTGATGCGCTGCTTTCATTCAAATCAAAATGGACAATACAAGACAGAAAATGTCCTGCACCCCCCCCCCAAGAGATTAATTGTAAAGTTAGGGGTTCCCTGGGATACAGGAGTTCTATTGGATCCCCAAGATTCATTGTAAAGTAGGGGTTCCCTGGTATACAAGGAGTTTCTATTGGATCCTCCCAATAATTCATTGTAAAGTAGGGTTCCCTGGGATACAGGAGTTTTATTGGATCCCTCCTAATATTCATTGTAAATAGTGTTCCTGGGATACAGAGCTTTTCTATTGGATCCCTCCCAATAGATTCATTGTAAAGTAGGGGTCCCGGGATACAGGAGTTTCTATTGGGATCCCTCCCAATGATTCATTGTAAAGTAGGGGTTCCCTGGATACAGGAGTTTCTATTGGATCCCTCCAATGATTCATTGTAAGTAGGGTTCCCTGGGATACAGGAGTTCTATTGGATCCTCTCCAATAGATTTCATTGTAAAGTAGGGGTTCCCTGGGTAGCAGG